>PVIU01002204.1:55062-137848 GCA_004026605.1 Ondatra zibethicus | reverse complement strand
TGCTTTCTGATCCTTAAACAACTGCTATGGTTATGGTGCCATTTCACAATGTTGTCTGCACATGCAACAACACACACTTCCAGATTTATTTGTGTGTACATACACATACGCCACACAAATTATTTGATGTAAGATGAATTACACTGTAGATGTTGTTCCACTTGCTTTGTTCAAGTAGTAACATAACTTGAACATCTTCTCTTAGCTCTGTCAGTAGACTTGATTCCTTTTATTCTTTTTAACAGCTGCATAGTAGTTTATTGTGTGCTATAAAAATACTTAGAGAGCTCGGTGTACAATCTAGCAGGCTTTGAGAGCGAATCTCTGCATCTCAAGATGACACGTTCCAGGCATTTGAGGACTTCCAAAGATCCTGAACACTCATTTTGGAGTCGCTGCCCCACATCACATCAAACACATTTAACTATCTCACATCTCACATCAAATATACATCTTTACTATAAAAATTGAAAGGATTTTTTTATGATTTTGCTTTTGAAATAATTTGGCTCTAGGTAACTTATTTAATTCATGATTGACTACGGTAATCACCATGTAGGCTTGGGAATTCTCTCAAAAGGAGACGATTGAACCAGCAAATAGTGTTTAAGCATGCTGACGTTTTTATGACTACTAAATTTAGCAGCCAGTGGATGTGACGAAATGCTGCACCTTGTAGACAATTGAGTAAACAGCAGAATTTCCCTTTTGATTTTGTTGCCTTACTTTATAAGCTTAAAAATCATCAGTTTTATTTTCTTCCTCCCTCCCTCCCTCTCTTCTTTCCTCTCTCCCTCTTTCTTTTCTTTTCTTTCTTCCTTCCCTTCATCTTTGTCTTTCTGACAGGGTCTCATGTAATGATATTTTGTTTGTAATCTAACAACTAAAGCTTGCTTGAAGATCAGGGTGCAGAGCTAAAGCATTACTTAGTCGCAGAGGCCAGGCAGTGGTGGCATATACCTTTAATCCCAACAATATGGAAACAGAGGCAGACAGATCTCTGTGAGTTCAAGTCCACACTGGGCTGCACGAAATTGATCCAGCCTAAAAGAGAAACAGAGCCAGGCAGTTTCTGGCTCACACCTTTAATCCCAGTATTTAGGAGTCACACAGGTTTAATCCCAGTACTTGAGACTTACACACCTTTAATCCCAGGACTAGGGAGGTGGAGACAGGAAGGGATATGGCTGGGAGTAGAGAGGAATATAAGGTAGGAGGAAACAATAGCTCAGATGCAGTCTGAGATGCAGTGTGATGGAGACAGATGCAGTCTGAGGATGCCGTCCAAGCATGCAGTCTGAGGGTTAGTAGAGACAGGATGGCCCCTTCAATCTGAGGATTTTGCAGAGGTAAAGGTCTCTCTAGTGGCTGCTCTGCTTCTCTGATCCTTCAGCTTTCACCCCCAATATCTGACTCTGGGTTTTATTTATTAAGACCAATTGGAATTTGTGCTACAATCCTATGTAGCCCAGGCTGCCCTCAAAGTTGTTAGGTAACTAAGGACAACCTTGAACTTCTAGTCCTCCTGCATTTACTTGCCTCAAGTGCTGAGATTACAGATAAGAGCCACAGTGCCTGGTTTGTGGGATATTAGGGATCAAACCGAGGGCCTAATGAATGCTAGGTGAATATTCTGCCACTGAGCTACATCCCTGTCTGTCTCTGTTTTTGTTTTGTAACAGGTCTCACGTAGTCCAGACCGACCTTGACTATCTCCTACACCTAACTCTCAACTGCTGGGTCACAGGTGTGTACCACCCACACCTGGCTTGCTGATTGCGCCCTGGCTCTATACATGCTAAACAGTCACCTCACCAACAGAGCCACATCCCCAGCCCCAGCGTTTATCTTTTCAGACTTCCTGTTTGTCTTAACTTGTGAAAGTTTCTCGTCCCTGGAGATGAGTCTCAAGGGGTTAAAGGTTCTGTCCATGCTTGCCCTGGCCAGATGCCTGGGTTAACCCTGGAGGCGAGTGTGCGGAAAAGTCAGTGTGTACCTAGTGCTGGTGTGGGCAGGCTTCTCAGCAGAGTTCCCAAGATGGATATTTCCCAAGGTGATCTAAGGACAAGGGCAGGATGTGGTGCTGAGATGGGTCCTGGAGGAGCTGGAGTCACAGCTAAGGAACACTACTTGGGGATGGTCTTTTATTCCAGAAAAGAGCAGGGTCAGGTCCCGGCTGCCTCCCAACTCCTCCCCCACACACTGAGAGCATCCCAGGGGCCCTGATTTGTTTGTGCTTCCAAAGAGGCTCTCCCTGTTTACCTCCCAAGGGTGGTCATGCCTGTAGGTCTCTCCAGCTCCACCCTTCTGCTCAGTGGACTGTGAAATAGAGCTGGCAGAGATGCTGGCTCGGAGCTGATGAACGGGCGAATGAAGGTCTCCATCAGGAGGGAAATTTCCCCCATCTGCACCACTACATGTGGAAATGTCACTCTGATCAGAGCACTAAGTGCTCAGGAGGGAAAGGGAACATAATGACAGAGACAATTTGGCATCCCATTTAATTTCCTCACCAAAAAAATTAACATTTTTGAAAAGATTAACTTTCTCTGTGGCAATTCCTCTCCAATGTAAGCACTTGCTGGATGATGGGCTATTCCAAATGGTGGTTATCATGAAGATGAGGCTCCTACAGCATGGGGTGCTGTTATTGCTCTGAGCAAAATCACTGGGGAGGGAAGAAGATTTCAGGTCTCACAAGCAGCTTGAGGAGTCCCCATGGGTAAGAAGACAGTCTCTGTAGCTCAGGAACACAGACAGCTAGGAATCTGAACAGAGACACAGGTGTACAGACTGGGGTTAGGAGCAAGCTAGGGAACCTGTCTGGCCAAGAAATGCAGCACTAAGACTCGAGAGAGGTGCATGAACTTGGACTCTTTTTATCTTCCAGCCAGGTAAGGATGGAGTTCATGATTCAGCTACCTGCAGCATCTCCTAAGTTCAGTCCTAATGTACTGTGGACCATTGTGTTTTTTATTATTTTTTTCATGGTAGATCTCCACGCCCATCCTCTTCCTTTACTCTCTGTCACTGCGAATGACTTCTGTTACCAGCCATAGTGAACATGTCTGCTCTTGCTGAAGATGTTAGTTCCTGAGTGGCTTTGGGGGCTGTGCCCCGAGGTCAGGGATGTTTCTTGGTTGTCACAGTGATAGTGTGATGGTCAATCTTATTGTCACTGCAGTAGTGTGATGGCTAATCTTGCTGACTCCAGGAAAAGGGTGATACTGCCTGGTACCATGGTTCTCCAGGCAGTTTCCTTCTCTGTTTAGGGGAGAATATTGTGCCTTTTCTCTAGTTTCATCTCTATTCTTTTTTGTTCTATTCTGTGCTATTCCATCCCATCCTATCCCATCCCACCCATCCCATCCCACTCCATCTTGTTTCACCTCATTCCATACTATCCCATTCCATTTCCATTCTATTCTCTTAGTAAAAAAAAAAAAAAAAAGATTGCTAACTTTTAGCAAGTCATATGGCTACCTGGAAGAAAGATTGTCTTCTTAGCCTCTCTTGCAGCTATAAGCATCTGGAAAAGTTAATTATTTATGATATTGGTGCATGAACATTATGTAAAACTGTAGAGGGAGCTCCTTAAAATGACAAAAGAGGAGCATCTTTCCTCTTCCTTTTTCTTCCCTCCTTGCTTCGTTCAGAATGCAGCATATGTGATGGCCAGAGCCTCAGCAGCCATCATCATCCCTGAGATGATGGGATGGAAGGTCTGTGGTGAGGATGAAGGAGTCTTGCTCTCATAAGGATGTTCTGGAACAGCTGTCACAGCTTCTTCCTTTTGCTTTTTTTGAAACAGAGTCTCATTTTACTCTGGAATGACCTGGAACTGACTGAGCTCAAACTCAAGATCATCCTGCCTCTGTGTCCTGAGATTATAGGTGTGAGCCACTATGAAGGGCCACCCTAGCTTATAAGGCTACGTCCATTCATTTTGGGTCTTTACATCACATGCAGTTGAACATTCTGCTGAGATTTGACTATGGTTGAAAGACAGCCACCACCTATCTGAAGTCAAACTCATTCTCTGTGGAAGTCATTATAGCCTATATTTGTGTCTGTCCCCTACACAGGAGTTCCTGGGAACTGAGTAATGAGCCATAGAAGAGGCTTTCTGCTATCAATTCCCAGCATCATTCTTCTCTTGGGCTGACTCACTTGTCTGTGGGCTTCTTGACCTCCCATCCAAATCGATCTCCTGTGGCCTAGCCCCAGCAGTCATTCGGTCATTCCTCCACCCCATCCATGATGATGCTGCCATCTCCTGTACCCTTTCACCTTCTTGCCTAATTCCTGGACACTGTGCAAGGGATACCTTGATCCAGAGACAGAGAGAAGGTCAGACTGCTTATAGGAATGCTGGTACTTTTCTCAGCTGGAATTTAGAGAACAGCACATTCGTGGTTGAGCAAGAGGATCTCTGTTTTTGTAGCTGTGCTCCAAAGTCAAAGATGCCTCTTTATCCTAGCTGTGATATTTGTGTGATGGTTAATTTGGTCAATTTGACAGGATCTAGTGTTGTGAGATATTTGTATACTGTGTGAAGATGTATTACTATGTAATAAAGTACTGAATGGCTAATAGCTAGGCAGGAGGTATAGGCAGGACTTCTGGGGACAGAGAGAACTCTGGGAAGAAGAAAGGTGGAGATGCCAAGAGACACAGAGCAAGCAGGGTGTGGCAAGAGGAGAGGTAACAGCCACTAACCACGTGGCAGGACATAGATTAACATAAATTGGTTAAGTTATAAAAGCTAGTTTGAAACAAGCCTAAACTATAGGGTGAGATTTTGTAATTAATAAGTCTCTGTGTCATTATTTGGGAGCTGGAGGGACAGAGGAAGACTTGTTACATATAGCATATGGTGTCCAATGTGGGGGCAGTATTTCCACATTGGACCTGAGAAAGCTTTAAAAAAAAAAAAACTCCAAGCACACAAATATGGAGCCAGACATTGCTTTCTAGTCCCATAATCTCTCACATGAGCCGCAGCATATAGGCTTGAACTAACCAGTGCCATGGGTGGGTTTAAGGTTTGGTTCGTGTCATCAAAAAACACTACAGGCAGTTAGTAAAGCCAGGTCCAGGCCAAGGAAACCTCTGAATAGGTTACAGTATGCTTTAAAAGGTGCTTAGGTGCTGAAGAATAAAAAGAAAATGGGTATAGACAGTCATAGAAAAAATAGTTGAAAAGAATAAAATCTTTAAAGAAAGAATAAAGTAATATAAAAACCGATTCCACATAAGGATGGTTAATAATATCACACAGGGAGCTTAGATCATATATGGTGCTTTGCTAATCTTAAATTTTTGAGTGCTAATGAACAGAGAACAACAGCTACTGAGAGACATTGTATTATAAAAGGAATTGCTGAATTAAACGCTGGTTTAGTTATACCTTAGGGATGTCTTGGCTTCAGAATAGAAGTTCAGGATGGAAAATGTGTTGCTTTGGAGGAGAGGCCATGCTTTTGTTCCCACAGGAAACAAAAATCTGTGGATTCCTTCAAAGTTAAGAGAGACCAGGTTTGATCCAGGGAGGCTTCCTGAAAATCTTGATTACAGACTTAAAGAAATAAACCAAGAAACACTACAGGATAGGTGACATATATGCTGATCCCTCTACTATGGGAACAGCTTTGAGAAGACTGGATGAGAAATAATAAATATTGTTGACTACAGAGTCCTCATGACTTATTATTACATGCTGTCCTTTCATATGGCATGGATAGAGGTTCAGTTATACAGTGCAAATGGACCCATAAAATTAACAGATGCCTTTTACCTACTCAAACACAAAACAGAAAATAATCATCTTTTGCTGACTTATGCATACCACACATTCTATACTTACCTTAATACAGATATCTATGTTACCTTTAAAAGTTTGTGTGTTTTCAGAAAAAAAGGACCAGGCACCAATGAAAACAAGTAGCTCAGGTGATCTAGCCTCTCAGATTGCCTCTGTTGCAGTTTCTTCAAAATTCTGTACCCAGAACAACTTCAAAGCTGCTAGCTGAGATGGTCCAGCCTCACAGACAACTCTAGTCAGATAATCCTTTCACTTTCCCATTACAAAAGGACGGGACAACAAAAATTATAGCTAGTTTCCCAAGGATTTGCCCACTATCCCAGTTTTCTCAGGGTTTGCTGAAGATGCTGTCACTCTCAGACAAGAGGAAACAGTTTAGAAAACACGATGCCCACATTCCCAAGAGGCAGGGTGGGTGGTTTTTGGTCAGTCAGTGGATTATGGATGTTTGTCATTGTTTAGGAGGGCTAGTTGCAAGTTGTTGTTGATCATCGTCAGAGAAAAAGCTGAGCAAAGGGAATTAGATTCAGGGATCTCATTTTGAAAAGAAAAAGGGGGGATAGAGTATAGAAATGATGGGATAAAAGGGTATATTATTGAATCTTATAAACAAAAAAACAACTATTAATTTAAAATATTTTATATCATTATGGATTTTTGTATATTGATACAAATTTAAGGTTATTTTTGTTATTATATATATGTGTGTGTATTTCTACTTTTATTTAAGGTGTTGTACCTATATGGCTCATTTAATAATGCAATGTATAATTAAGAAATACAGGTTGATAGTTAGTCATCTATCATAATCAAACTTGTAGTCATGCTAGGTATGTTTGCAAGGTTAAACAGAGTTTATAGGTTAGATAAATAGGTGGTCTTCAAACACTTCAGAGACCTACAGAATATGACATTTAAGGTGTTTTAATAACATAAGGCTTTTGATGACAATAAGGCACGTCTGCTCCTGGCAGCACCCATCTACTTCAGAAAGGATGGTAGGCATTGAAGAACCTCCATATGGAATTTGCTTTCTGTATGGCAAAGCTAACCATCTGGGCAAGAAACTGCCCTTGCCTTGAATGCTGACAGTATGCTCCCCAAAGTGGATGAGCAGGACGAAAAAGAGGGACTGCCAGGTTTGCCAAGGCAAAGTAGGACATTCCTTCTAAATTCCTGCTTCACAGAACAGTCTTTTAGATATTCTAAGCCTGTAGGTCAAATGCCCCAATATTGTAGAGGAAACTTGGATGCTATCAATACAACCAACTGTCTCTAATGGGGTTAAAGACAAGATAGTTATAGTTACAGTTTTATTTGTTATCAAATTTTTAAAAATTTCACAAAAGAGGTGTAAAGTTTATAAGACTAAGACACCTAAAAACTTGTTTATCTAAGAAAATGTTTGAGGTCCAAAAAGATAGCTTGGGTTGGTAATACAAGTTAGAGTAGAAAGTAAATTAAGTAAAAACTTTGAACTTCTAAACAAGATGGGATAAAGGAGTATTTTCTCTGAATTGGCCAAATGCAAATGGATTAGACATTGTGAATGTAATTCTTACCTGATAATTGTTCTTATTGTATGTAGTTTTAAAAAAATATTTATTTATTTATTTATTTGTTTGTTTATTATGTATACAGTATTCTGTCTGTTTGTATGTCTGCAGGCCAGAAGAGGGCACCAGACCTCATTACAGATGGTTGTGAGCCACCATGTGGTTGCCGGAAATTGAACCCAGGACCTTTGGAAGAGCAGGCAATGCTCTTAACCACTGAGCTGTCTCTCCAGCCCTTGTATATAGTTTTACTATGTTAGAATTAAAAGCTTTCCTTTTTATTTAGACAAAAGGGTTCCAAAAATGTTGTGGAATATTTATACACTGTGTGAAAATGTATTGCTGTGATTGGTATAATAAAGAGTTGAATGGCCAATAGCTATGCAGGAGATATAGGAGGGACTTCTAGGAACAGAGAGGACTCTGGGAAGAAGAAAGGCAGAGACACTGGAAGACACAGAGCAAGCAGGATGTGCATGAGGAGAGGTAACAGCCAAAACCTACGTGGCAGAGCATAGATTAATAAAAATAGGTGAATTAAAATTATAAAAGCTACTTAGGAACAAACCTAAGCTATAGGCTGAGTTTTCATAATTACTAAGAAGTCTCTGTGTCATTATTTGGAAGCTGGTGGGACAGAGAAAGACTTATTACAATCTAGAATTATCTAGGAGATGAACCTCTGGACATGTCTGTAAGAGTGTTTCTAGATTGGGTTCATCAGGGTGGGAAACTCCATTCTGAATGTGGGTAGCACAGTTCCATAGGCCAGAGTCTCAGATTGAATATAAAGGGAAGTTGAGCTCCAATATCCATCGCTCTCTGCTCCCCAACTGTGGATGCAATCACACATGCTGCGTCACACACCTACCTCCGTGTCTTATCCACCATGGTGGGCTGTGCCCTTGAGTTGTGAGCCGAAACAAACCCTTCCTTCCTCACCCTGCTTTGTCAAGGATTTTATTGTAGCAAAGAGGAAAATAACAAATACTGTTATATACTTGTCCAACCTGTAATGTCTCCATTCTGTGACTTCTGTTCTCAGTAGTGAGGAGCGAGGGTGAAGTCTCAAGGTGAGATATCTGTAGAGGCAGCACACAGTGCTCCTTGTCCTTCAAGATCATCCAATCAATCATGAGAAGATTCTGGACTCCAGAGTGATACACAAAGAGCAGAGTTTGTCCAACCAACCTTTTGAGGTCCAGCCTGAATCAGGAGCACCCCAGCATACCTGCAGATCTATAGGCATGGAAAGAAATGGCAACTGTTTTAGGTTAGTGTATTTTGGAGGTAGTTTTTTTATTGTTAGTATTTTCATTTTAGTCAAAGTATATTCAAGACATTAAGAAGCTGCTCTTGGGACTGGGGAGGTGGCTCAGTAGATGAAGTGCTTGCAAGCAAGCCTGAGGACATGTATTCAATCCTCAACACCCACATGAGAAAATCTTGGCACTAAACACATGGCTGCACTAGGGACATGGAGTTAGGGGGCTTTCTAGTGTTTGCTGGCTAGCCAGTCTTCCTGAATTGACCAGTTCTTTGATCAATAAGAAACCATATCTCAAAATTTAAGGTGGAGAGTGATTGACAATGACACCCCATGTTAATGTCTAGCCTCCACACTCAAATACATGTATGGGCACCCACCTCCACACAGACTTACACACACACAGTATGTACACACAGAACATGAGTAAGGGTAGTGAGCCTTTCTTCCACCTTTAAAGCCTTTAAAATGTCTCTAGATCCTGGCGTGGCTAGCAGCTCTCCAACATCCACTAGGTGTGAGTGCAGCTGTAGCCGTGAAAGACTGGGCCCCGTGCCCCCCCCCCAGTCTGGCACTGCTGACTTTCAATTCTTTTTTCCTGAAAGAGAACATGGATGGGTCCCTAGACCCGTGTGGAGCCTCGTCTGCCTGATTTCCCACCCAGTCTAAGACACGCATAACACTAGCACTCTGCTCCCCCATCAGCGTGTGCCTCCAGCTCGTGGCCTGGAGCACCTTAGCTCAGTATGCCAGTTCGTTTCTTTCCCGCAAGCATGTGCTCGGAGTGTTCATTGGCTTTTTAAAAATATTTATTTTATGTGTATGAATGCTTGGCTTGCATATATTTATTCTCACCACATACATGCTTAATTGCCCTCAGAGGCCTGAAGAAGAATTGGATCCCCTTGAACTGTAGTTAGAGCCACTGTGTGGGTAATGAGAACCAAACCTAGGTCCTCTGCAGGAGCAACAATTTCTCTTAACTGCTGAGCCAGCTCTTTGGCCCTGAAAGAGTCCATTTCTTAATTCAAATCTCTTCCCAAGCTGACCCACAAACCCTAGCTCTCTTTGATTTCCATAAGACACCATGTTATTCTGTCTCCACGCCATTGCACATCCTTTTCCACGGCTTGGATGTCCTCCTCTTCCCTGGTGTGTGGCTGTCTCAAGGTGACAGTGATGTGATCGATGGGAAGACACTAACAGTCACAGGAAAGAAAACAAAATTTCCTATAAAGTCAAGCAATAGGACCATCAGAAGGGTAGATGGATTAATACAGAGTCCAACTACAGCAACAGAGACCCAACATTCCACTGCACCCTGCAAAACACAGCCCAAACCTTCCCGCCTCCAGTTTTGGTCTTGTTACCTACCACTCAATCATGTCGTTGGTCTGCGCCAGGTTCAAGAGCCATCTGCAGAGTGAGGAAGAACAGATAACTTGCCCTATGAGGTTATAAAATTTCTCCAAACCTCACCTGTCACGTTGATGGTGCTCATGCCTACATGATAACCGAGTAACTGGAGTTGGGCACAGCAATGATACCAACATGCCTGGTTGGCAAGATCCACCTGGATGATGGATGCCTGCATGGAAGGACATAGAGTTGTGTATCTAAGATGTTTCCCTCACTCAGGACCCGTCTCCATAAAGCACTCAAAGCAATGGTCCAGGCCACAGAAGGGGTCACACTGTTCTTCTTTAAATCTGAACCTTTTCACGTGACCTACAAAGAAGGGCTGCCATATGGAGCAAATGAAAATACAGCCAGATAGTGGTGGTGTGCACCTTTAATCCCAGAACTCAGGAGGCAAAGGCAGAAGGATCTCTGTGAGTTAGAGGCCAACCTGGTCTACAAAGTGAGTTAGAGGACAGCCAAGGCTACACAAAGAAACCCTGTATCAAAAAATCAGAAATAATAGATAGATAGATAGATAGATAGATAGATAGATAGATAGATAGATAGATAGATAGAAAGAATACAGCACAGTGGGGCTGAGCTCAGGACTCAGTGGTAGAGGGCTTGCCTAGCATGCACAAAACCCTGGGTTTGATCCCCAACACTGCATAAGCAGGTGTGGTGGTTCAAGTCTGTAATCCTAGCACTCAGATGGTAGAAGCAAGAAGATTAGAAGTCCAAGATCATCATCTTCTATATAGTGAGTTCCAGGCAAGCTTGGGCTACATAAAAAAATGTATAAGAATTCTCAAAGAAATAATAGCAGGGTCTAGCGAGATAGATCAACAGCTAAGAGCACAATTCTCTTCTAGTAATTTCAGATTCAATTCCCAGCACTTGCAAGTGGCTAACAACCATATGCAACTCTAGTTTCAGGATATCCAGTACTTTCTTCTGGCCTCTGAGGGCATCAGTCATACACATACATATATGTAGGCAAGACTCTCATACATAAAGTAAATAAAGAAATATAGCATGCTCACTTGAATCTAAATTTCTAGATAATCATCAAGTATTTCCTTTGGAGCAAGCATGCCTCGGCAGTGTTAAGAATATAGTAACAGTGAAAGCAAACTTATGGCTTATTTGAAAATCAAATTCATTTTGATTTTTTAAATTGTGTATTAAACATTAGTGATCTTTTATTGATATGTATTAATGGCATTATTTAGCCATCCAGAAGGAAAGCATACCATTTGCAGGTCACCTTATTAAACAAAATAAGCCGGGCACAGAAAGACAAATATCATCATGTGACTCCAGCATGTAGAGTCTACATTTCAACAAGGTTATGAAGGCGCTTTGAACTCTGTCTGGCAATCCTGTTGCCAGAGACCTCCACTCCTGACCATGCTGAGCTCTGCGGTCTCCTGTGTCTCTAAGCCTTAGCCTCAGATTTTTAAACCCCTTCAGTCCTCTGCTACTTTCCTCCGGACTCTCTAGCCCGAGGCTCCTGTAGAGATTAAATGAGCTAAGCCATGCAAAGTGCTCTGAACCATCCTGCTTCTAAAGAACTGAGCTGGCTCACAGCCGGAGGCAATGAGGTTCTGATGTGATTGCTTTAGCCCACACTGTTGGCCACACCCACTCTACCCATGATGCTCTGTGTTGTCGTCAGTCTCATCCATTCCTTTGGTTTGGGTAGTCTTTAATTGTCTGACCTGAGTGTTCCCCAAGGGTCTGTTGGAACTGATACTTGGTAACTGGTGGTGGGGGTGCAATTGAGAAGTGATGGAGCTTTATGGAGGCGGGGCCTTGTGGAAGGGTCCTTGGATCATTGGGAATGTGAGATATTTCAAGGACAGCCCATTGAATTCTTATGAGAGGATCGTCATAATAGGGCCAAGCCTGGCCTTGCCAGTTCTGTCTTCTCAGATTAGAGGTGCAACTATACCTTCTTTGACTTCTTCTATGATCTTCCACTGTGGCTCTCTCCAGAGGCCAGACTGATGAACCCTGCAAACTGTGAGCCAAATAAACTTTTCTTTGCTTCAGTGTAGCCTGACCCAGGTCTTTTGTGATAGTGACAAAAAGCTGACTAAGACAGCCATTCTGCAGCAAGACATCAGACAGTGTTTTCTCTGGAAAGCCTCCTCCAACAGAAGCTTGGATGAGATTCAAGGTCGTTGGAGTATTCCCTCTATTACAGTTCTGCTACGGTTTGGATATGGTTTGTCTGTGATGCATGCTGATAATCAGTCTTTACTACCGCAGCAGGGGGAGGGGCTGAAATCCCTGAGAGGTGATGGGGAGGGGAAGAGAGCTGTGTCTGTCTTCTGGGAGTGAGCTCTCACTCCTACAGGACTGGATTGGTAACATGAGAATGGCCTGTTACAGAACAATCCTGGCACCGCCTTACTGTCTCTCATTCAAGCTTCTACCACTGATACCCTTCTGGTCTCCCCTCAGAAGCCCAGAAGATGCTTGACTATCCTCAGGGACCTACAGAACCTTAAGACAAGGCACACATCTTTCCTTTATGAACAATCCAACCTCAGATATTTCGTTATAGAAACAATGAATCAGGACAAGCTCTTTACAAGTTATCCTTTCTTAGCAGCCTGTTGCCACAGCAGACATTAGGTGAGCCAGGAACCTGCTTCGTTCTAGGCTCTGTCCTCAGAGTCCAGCACAAAGCCCGAGGCAGGCAGCAGCGTTCACACCCAACGAAAAAACAGCACCCTGAAAGCCCCCGGTCCTCGGGAGCAGGATTCTTGGGTATTTGACCCCTTTGTGCTCAAGGTCCCCACTGGGGAGCCCAGCTGTGATGCCCATTCTGCTTGGGGTCCTCTGCTGGTCCTGTAGCAAGGAGGCAGCACACCAGACTGTTTATTTCAGCTCTGTTTCTTCTAGTTTTTCAAGTCACGTGTCAGGCATTGGACAAGGTCTGGCTCTGAATTCCAGAGTCCTTGTTTAGCACTTGGGATTCCAAAGACAGAGTTGAATAGGACCGAGGGGATAGAAACATCTAGAAGGGCATGGTGGGCTTATAAGAGGACATGAAGGAACTCAGTGAGTGAGTTTTCTTCCTTTCCTTCCTAGTGAGTTAACGAGGTCTCTCTTCTAGACAGAAAATGAAGGAAGTTTGGCAGCCTGTGGTCAGTTTGCATAAAGCAGTGTATTCTGGGTTCCTGATCAGAATCAAGAAACCCTGCACTTTAAAGATGAGAAGGAAAAGTGTTGAAGCCAGAGAGGCCCCGTGCAGAGATTGGACAGAGAGAAGGGGGAAAAGGGGGCTGGAAGCAGTAGATCAATCATCAAGGTGAAAACTTAAAAGTCAATTGATTTCCCACCTTGATGTCCGCCTTTCAAGGGCCTTGTTGGGCTCCTCCTGGGAAATCAAACTCGTCTGCCACAGAAAGGCATTTCCTCTGAGTTCTGTCTCCAAGTGGCTCCCTATGTCTTGGCAGGTAGCAGTTGTTAGTGTCCTTGGAGATCAGCAGTTTGACCTTGGGACCACACCTCCCCTCTTTCCCTGCAGTCCAGCCCATGTCAAGAGTGATAGGCCTGGAGTAGCCACACCTTCATGCCACCCTGCTGCCCTGCTGTGTGACCTTGGGTGAGCCTATCCACCTGCCTCATGACAACTTCCAGGTGACATGGGGTGACACCAGTGTAGGGTCTCAAAGATCAGAGATAAGTGTTTAAGTCAGAGTTGGGCCAGATGTCAGGAGTAAGACATGCTATTGGCACACTCGGTGTGAGAGTAGAGCAAGCCACTGTTCTCCAGAAAGAATAACAAACCAGTACAGAGGCAAAGAGCCAGACACAGCAGGGAGGAAATAGCGCAGGTGGATAGCTCCCAGTGCCTGTTGGGAGATGGAGAAGCAGAATGGTAGTAGTGGTGGGGTTCTGGAATACTCAAGGCATAAGTGAGCAACTCTATACATAAAGGCCTAGGGTCGAAGTTGACTGTTTTAACTGAAACCCTAGGGATGGTGTAAGGATGACAAGAGGTGATGGATGGAGAGCCCTGTCTCAGAGTGTTCAACAAAGAGACTGAGCTGTAGGAAAACTATAAATCAAAGAGAGGTGAGGGCACTGGTTATGCAAGCATGAGGAATTCAGTTTGATCCCTATAACTCACAACTTATATACAACAGTGGGGCATGGCAGTACTTGCTTGTACTGTAAGAACTCAGAAGGTGCAGACAAGTGGGTCCTTGGGCTTGCTGTCAGGTCAGCCTCTTCGAACTGTGATTTCCAAGTCTCTGCTTCAAGCATCATGGTGGACAGCATCTGAGAAACAATATCTGATGTTGACTTCTGACTTTCACACCCATGTGCACACACATGTACAAGCACCATCCCCAAAGTTACACCACACACACACACACACACACAAACAGCAGGGAGGGACAAAAGAAATTGAAATTTCTGTCTCTTTTCACTGCCTCCCACTTCCCTGCTATCCCCAACCCTCTTTCTTAGATCCCTAGATTAGGCTTGTAGGACCTCCTAGATCTACCTTTGGTGAGCTATCTCATGACCCAGGAGCTGCAGTCAGAGCTAGCCAGCCCTGGGTCTGTGAGCTGCTAGTGTGATGACTCACACAAGATGCCCCCTCCAACTTATGCATTTATGTGCATCTCCCTTTCTCCGTTTTCCAACCTCCTGCTGTTGGCATCCATACCCATGCTCTAAGTGAATTCTTGAATGCATACGTGCCTTTGAGAAATATGGGTTGCATTAGTTGTAGAAGTACGACCATGTTTCTTGTGTCTTCCGTCCCCGTGTTGGCTTCTGCCCATATCACTGTGCACACACCTCATTTCATTGCCTCCTTGTCTTCCAAAGACATTTTGCTTGTCTCTGGCTCCCTCTTCTACACATCATGGGTGATGTGGGAATCCCCTCTGTGTGCTGTGATTAGCATTAATGAATAAAGAAACTGCCTGGCCAGTTGATAGGGCAGAACTTAGGTAGGCGGGGAAGACAGAAGAACTGAATGCTGGGAGGAAAAAGGCAGAGTCGGAGGAAGACACACTGGAGATAGATGTGCTGAGACTTTGCTGGTAGGCCATGACCTCGTGGTGATATACAGATTAATAGAAATGGGTTAAATTAATATATAAGAGTTAGCCACTAAGAAGTTAGAGCTAATGGGCCAAGCAGTGATTTAATTAATACAATTTCTGTGTGGTTATTTCGGTGCTAAGCTAGCTGGGTGGCCGGGATGAACAAGTGGGCCCTCCTTGCAACATCACGGGGCATGTGTGTTCTTGTACATGTCTTCTGGGCTGGTGTAGAGTTTTCTTTGGAAGATTGCAGGGTCATAGGGCATATGCTTCTTTGGCTTGCTCCGCAGTGCGGCTGCACCAGTCCACATGCCACCACCAAGTCCTAGCACTGTCTGACCTGGTCAGACTCAGCTTCTTCTCCTTGCACCTTATGTTTCCACAGCATGGTGTACATTCAGTGAAGCTGTGCATTTCTGGAAACTGCCCAACCCCCATGTTTTATAGGCTAGCACACTATAGAAGGGACACACAGCTTAGCCTGGTCCAAGTAGGTAAACCTGAGACTCTTGGTCAATCAGGGTCCCTTCACTTTACTCCAAGGTCAAAAGTTCTTCTCGTTTTGCAGAAGTAGAGAAAAGAAGTCCGCAGGCTTTAAGCTACTGGAAACAAGAAGATGAAATGCTATGGCTGAAATTGCCTTACTTCCCCATGGGAATCCCAGCTGCCAAGTATGGAAGAGCTAGGCTTTGTGGGGTAGGCCTGGACTCAAAGCACATCACACAAAGCAGCCAGGACTCAGATAGCCAAGTCCACAAATCCCTTTCTCCCACTCCTGGTCCTGAAGTGCGCATCATCTGATGGTGCTTTCATCACCCCGAGTTTTCCAGGATTTTAGCGCAAAATTTTAAAAAAATATTTATTTTCTCCTTTCTTCACCTTCTTGCTCTCTCCCCCCAACCCTGTGTGTGTATGTGTGTGTGTGTGTGTGTGTGTGTGTGTGTGTGTGTGTGTGTGTGTGTGTGTACATTGCTGAGGAGGCCGGAAAAGGGTTTCAGACCACCTGGAGTTGGAGTAGTAGGTAGTTGTGAGCTTCTGGATGTGGCTTCTGGGGACCAAACCCAGGTCCTCTGCAACAGCAGCCAGTGCTCCCAACAGCTGAGCCATCTCTCTAGCCCTCTTTGTTATGCCTTTAGGATCAAGTTTAGTTCCACGTAACTGATAATTTCTCCAATGGACCAAAGCTAGTTTGGGGAAAACCTGAGGCTACAGGGAAGTCGATTTAAAGTTCATGAAATTATTTGGGGGATGTTCAGAATGTGAGAAAGTAAATGAGCAGCCATCCATTCACAGTGAAGTCCTTATGTGGTTCGTGGGGATCTCATCTCCTGTCCCCCACCCTCCGGAACGTAAGTTTCTCAGTGAGAGTAGGTATGAGAGGGTCAGAATGGAGTGGCGGACACTGTCTGTTGGGGCCGACCTCTCCAGGTGCCTCTGCCACCAGAGCTGGTCACAGACCCATCCCTAAAAGAGTGATCCACGTTAGAAACTCTCCATTTGGCCTCAGGTTGCTAGGTGCTACATGTCTAGACTGTATCTCTTCCCGGGCTCTGCAGTGAGAACCAGGAAATTGGTCTCCTTTGTTGCCTGTTCTTTATGAAAGAGCAGCCGCAGCCGCCTCCACACCTCTGCCTCCCCTCAGCTCCCCAAATCCATCCTGGATGCACAGGCAATTTAACAGGCAGATCTAATCTCACCAAGATTTCAGAGCCATCCAGTCTCTGCATGTCCTTTCCTGTCCTCCTCCTCCTCTTCTTCCTCCTCCTGCTCCTCCCCCCAGAGGAGAAGGAGCAGAGAGCTGGCAGAGGGAATCAGAAGTCCTCCTCAGCACCAACTCAGCATGTCTCTGACAATGGAAACTGATGGCTAAAAGGCACAGACTATCCAGGGAGTCACAAAAGCCTAGGTACAAGTCATGTGGTACTTGACTTCTCGGTGCCTAGATCCCCCACCAAAATGATGGGGGGCACTAATATGAACCCACCTGTTAGCAAAGCTTATCTGTCTGGCTTGTTTGTGGTACTCACATGTGTCCAGGCCAACCGCAAATGACAAAACAATGGCTCGCTTCCGGTACATGGGAAACAGATGTAATGCCCAGGATCATGGATGGTGAAGATGACCGTTCAGCCACAGAAGGTGGGGAGGGAGGAGTGGGAGTTAACTGGCTACATGATTCTTCACCTCCTTCCCATAACTGTTGGGGATGCAGAGATTCTATATGTATGCAAAAGAGATCCCTGGGCACTGGCATTGAGTCCATTGGGAAAAACTTCGGAACAGTTAATGCTGTCATTTTAACAGGATCTGGAAGCATCTGTGAGGAACTTTCTAGAGTGTATTAATTGAGGTGGGGAAACCCACCTTTAATGTGAGTGGTGCTAATTTTTTTGTCTGGGGCCTCAGAATGAATAAAGAAAGAGTATTGTGGGCTGAGCGCTAACATGCGACACTCTCTGCTTCCTGATTGTGAGCGCCATGTGACTGGCTACCTCAAGTTCCTGCAGCCATACCCTTCCCACAATAATGAACTATATACCTTTGATGCATGAACCACAATAAACCCTCCCCGCTTAGGTTTCTTCTGCCAGAATTTTGATACAGCAACAAGAAATGTAATAAACACAGAAATTATTTCCCTGCCGAGGCCGGTGACGGTCAGATACTTTGGCCCTATATGTTGGCTAGAGTTCACAGACACACATGCGACACATTAAACATTGAAAAGCACTCTGAGTACACATACAAGGCAGTGAACTCAAGTGCAGGCCTTTCTTTGCTGTCCCAGTGCACTGGACATGAACTGGAGCTGTGAGTGGGTTTGCTTTACTCCCAATTGTAGTTTCAGTATTTAGCATCCCTGAACACTCAGCAAGCACATGGGAAAATCCTGCAGTGATGCAGGAGTGAGTGAGCACATAGATGTGTGAATGGACAGTCACACAACTTAGAATCTCCACTGTCTGTTTGGGGGTCCTCAGTGATTAATGCTGGCCTCTCCCTGGAGAAGACACCCTGTGGAAAGGAAGCTAGCCAGGCCTGTGGCGTCTCAGTTGCTGTCAAGATTGAGCAAGATGGGATTGAGAGTTTTGTGTCCTATGGGGGCCGACCTTCTGTCTACTGTGAATCCCACTGTCATACTCAAGTGAGCCCAGCCATGGAGGAGATCAGGTCAGTCTGACATGACTTGCTGGGAATGTACCCATGCAGCTGACAGTGCGCATGACTCCCCATCTGGGAATTCATCAATCCTGCATAAGCTTTTCTGGATGAAGACAATGGCTTACAGAAATCCCCCCTATCCCCACCCCCGCCCTCCAAGGCTTTGGAAAGATAAATGACGTCTGTCTGTCCTAGACTTCCAGCCACTATCAGACTAGTGTTGTTGTGCAACAATCAACAAATCATGGTTGGGCAGTCATCTCTCCTAGAATTTAAAAATATCTTAGCATGTTGTTTGTTGTCTGAGCACAGAGGCAAAGACAAACATGGTGCTCAGAGCTTGCGCACAGAGCTTTCTGCCTCTTGTACACACCTTTTATCCACATCAGGGTTTGCTCTGACCTTAACAGCCAAGGACTATGCTAAAATATGGGGTGGGGGCATTGGCAATTGCCCCATGGCCATAGGAGATCTGTAGGCAGTTCAGAAACACCCTACTGTTCACAACTCCCTGTATCTGGTTCCCTGCCAGCCCCTTCTCTGTGATCACTCAACTACAGAGGATCCTTTAAGAATGGAGGCAAGGGAAATGTGCCCAAGATTTCATACCAGGCGCTGGAGCTATGGTCCAGCCATTAGGAGCACTTACCGTTCTTCCTGAGGACCAGAGCTCAGTTCTCGGCACCTATCTTCGGTGGCTCATAACCGTAAGCAATCTCAGCTTCAGGGAATCTGACACTCTCTTCTGGACTCCTTAGGTGTCCACATACATGTGGCATGCAGACAGCCAGATAATTTTTTTTAAAAAAAGATTTTATGGCAAACATACCAGAATTTAAATATGAGCTATGGAGGGTACACCAGCAGAGCAGAGATGTTGTGTACTTGGGATTCAGGCTCTCATGCACTGGGACATGTTAGACCGATCCCCTCCCTTTACCATTTTTGATCCCACCTGTAGGTCCCATATGATACCCCAAGGCAAAACATTCTTGCCTTGTCTTTCCCCATGTATATTTGTACGTGTGGCAGGCTGGTGGTTGCCTGAATATCTGCTCCTGTCTTTTCTTTCCTTCTTCTTTTTTTTTTAAATATTTATTTACTTAGTATGTATACAATATTCTGTCTGTGTGTCTGAGGGCATCAGATCTCACTTCAGAGGGTTGTGAGCCACCATGTGGTTGCTGGGAATTGAACTCAGGACCTTTGGAAGAGCAGGCAATGCTCTTAACCGCTGAGCCATCTCTCCAGCCCCTCTTTCCTTCTTCTTGATGAACTCCCTATTCTGTTGGAGGTCCACCATCTCCAGCTTGTCCATGTGTGATGGACCTAGCCCAGCCTATGCATCTGGAATCTGAGCTGTGGTCATTCTGGTACTCGCTGCCAGTGACAGGGTTTCATGTCTGGCCAGAAACCTATGAGGAAAACATACAGGGTTATGACTGGGAGGGGTGAGGGGAGACAGTCATCTCTGGAAAGGCCAGAGGCAGGCGGATGGGATTGGGAATGGGGAGGCCTTGACTTGGGGTGCAATCAATGGATGTCTGAGATCATGGTACTTTCCACAGCTCAGTGGCCCCCTCAGAGGTGACTGAGCTTGTGGCTCTACTACACGGCCGCTTGTGGGATAGGAGCTGTCTTGGGATGGCACATGACCCTGGTTAAGGCCCAACTTTAGAAAGAAAAGGTATGAGAGAGGACACTGTGAAGCAAGCATCTGCAGGTAGCATTCCTGAGCAGGTGGGACAACTTGGAGGGCACTTGTTTTCCTCTTATGGGGGGTGCTGATGGCTCACTCCCACGGTCATGATGTGTCTAACATGAATATCACAAAGTGGTATAATTGCTATTAAAAGTACCCAGAAAAGAGAAGGACTTTTGTTGTTGTTGTTGTTGAAACAGGACTTCTCTGTGTAGACCTAGAACTTGCTCTGTAGACCAGGCTGGCCTCGAATTTACAGAGATCCGTCTGCCTCTGCCTCCCAAGTGCTGGGATTAAAGGCATGTTATCTTTCTGTCATTGTCAACGGCCTTGGCTGTGATGCCTGGAAGCAGATGTGGCTAAGATATAGATATATCTTGCATATAAGAAAGATCTATATAGAAGAGGGAAAATACCAAAAGAACCCAGGTACTCCATGACCTCAGTAGCCTCTGAGTTAATCAGCCCTAGGATTGCCCTGCCTCTGGTTGACTTGTAATATGAGATAATAAATCTTCTTATTGTCTGGGGATATTGAGTTGAATTTGCTGCAGCCAAAACCGAAAAAGCAAAATGTGTGATTAGATCTAGACATCTCAGGAGAGTTGGCTGCCCCATCGCCCGTGCCCGTCATCGATCTTCAAAGAAACCTGGTCCTCCAAATCACTCTCATTCTCTCTCTCTCTCTCTCTCTCTCTCTCTCACACACACACACACACACACATACACACATGCATGCACACACACACATACACGCACACACACAGAGGGTGTTCATATCAGGCAGGAAATGGAAGCAGTCATGTGACTAGAAATGGGCAGAAACTACTTATGTTTAAAGCCTAAATGATAAGTACCCTGTTTTATTCAGACCAAGGAAGTGAAGCAACACCAGGTAGGATTGGGTGAGAACAAGCCAATTAAATCATGACATTTATTGGTGTCTGGCCCCTGAGCATAGGGCCTAATTGGTACACATTGTCCAGGAGAGAGTTTCTGAAGCTATAATTCTGTTGTTAAAAGTAAAACTCATAATTCTGATGCTAAATGGTCCTTCTGTTCAGAGACCATTATGCAATTCAAGAGATGGCCTGTGCATAATACATAAAGCTTTCATAGGGAAGATGGTGCCAAGCCCGCTGGATTTAGCTTAGCCAATGTCAGCCTGCAGTGTCCCCAGAGATAACCTTCCCATCTACTCTCCCTCCCCATCTCATCTTTTGACAAATGGAAGCCAAGACCTCTTAGCTTTCTCAGGTAGAGGTCTCCTGGGAACAGATGTTATGGTGGCCATTTGCATCGGGGATATATAATGCTCAGAGGTGGAGGCATTGAAGGAGGGAGTCGTCTCCAGCAAGCCCAGGTGAGTGGGATAGGGAAAAGCAGAGGACTTTAGTTTGGATGCAATAGCTGTCAGAGTCCTTAGATCCTACAGCTAAGTGATCCCTCCAAAGGTCGCTGAGCCTATGACTCTACTAGATAGCCATTTATAGGAATAAGGCACATGGCCCCGGGCAAGTTCACAGCCATGGAAGAGGAAGAGCAGCTACCTAGGACATTGTGAACTACCCACAGGTAACACTGCTGAGCCCTTGAGGCCACTAGAGTCATGTCTTCCTCTCCAAGAGGGCTCTGTGAGGCTCTGTGAGGCTCACGCCAGTACCCACAAAACAGCGGGTATAGACATTGCAAAGCGCTAAGCAGAAATGATCCTTTATCCACCCCCCTCTCTTGGCAGACTCCCAGAGCAGACATGCTAAGCCCTGGAGGAAGACCCCACACCTATGAACATGAAGGCAGCACTAATTGGACTCAGAGATTTCTTTAAACAACAACACAACATTGTTTATATCTAATAGCCTATGGAGTCCCGACCCAGGATAAGATGAAAGCAGTATAGATCCCCCAGCTCCTGTTTCTAGCCACTACCCTATCCAGAGAAATCCCTCCACCTTTAAAAGATACTTGATATTATTTAAATTGTACAGATCTACTTCAGATGAGGAGAAATGGCGGTATGAGTCTGAGAGGATGGATTCATTGAGAGCAGAGAATCAAAGTTGCAGCTGTGTAGCAAACAACAGTATTTTGTTTAATTAACTTTGGGTACTTAAAGAGTTAATCATAAAAACTGAAACCATAAGAGAATCTGATCGAATTGCCTTCTAAATATTCATGTTCATTCCCACGGATTTGTGCTGCTCTTAGTTTTTGGTCAGAGAGAAGCTGCAGAGATCCAGAACTGTTCAAAGTGCAGAGAGTTAAGTAACCACATGCTCAGCTCTAGATGGATGACCTGTTTGGACTCTCCTCTTATGCTCAGAGAACAGGGAGGAAGGGCAGGAAAGAATGTAAGTGCCGGAGGATGGGGAGGAGCGCTGGAAAATGCTGGCCTCTGGTCATGAGGCTGTTGCACACATGAATTCACATGTGTGGTGACCTGCATGTAAGATCAAGCCAGTTAAAAAATCCAGCATCCAGTGGGAAAAGGATCCCCAATGCTCCACCCCTATTGGCAGCTTATGGCTGCTGGGAAGAGTGTCACTTGAGTCATTGGTAGGTGGCCCATGCCCCAGTGGGTGACTCCCATCCAAGCACATGAGTGCCACTAATTAGACTCAGCGAGTTATTTAAAAGAGGAAGGAAGGAAGTGAAAGTGGAAAGAGAGAGAGAAAATAAATGAGATTGGGATGGAGATGTGTTGGGAGAGGGAGGGCTTGGGGGAGGAAGTAGGAGGTGGATATGACCAAGATACATTATGGTTTGCATGTACAAAAATTTCAAAGATTTTTCTCAAATAAATATGTCTGAAAGGATGCTTGTATAAACTTGGGTTACTTGAACCTTTTTAAACATACTTAAGTTTGCAAGCCTTTCTAAGCAAAACAATAAAGGATTGATGAATTTGATTACTTAAGAACAAAACCTTCAGTGGGTCAAAAAACACCATACACAAAATTAAAAAGCAAATGGCACTCTGGGGGAAATATAATAAGCATATATTATAGATTAAAGGTTGATGCATAGGAAGAGCTCTCAGAAGTCAAAAAGGGAAAGATAACCAAGCCCATAAAAATGGGCAATTGACATAAATAAGCAATTCACTAAAGAAAAATTACAAATAGACAATAAACTTATGAGGGCAGATTCAGCCTGGCTGGAAACAAAGCTTGGTAAATTAAATCAGCAATGAGTGTGGGGAATTGGGCTTCTTGGGCTCTGCTGGAAGGAGTGTGAGCTGGTGCAACCTTTTCAGAGGGCAATTGGCCATATCTATCAAAGGCCTTTAAAATGCACATTTATATATTTGACTCAGCCGTTTCCCTTCCAAGAACTTATCTTAATGATCAAAGCCAATATATATGCAAACTGTTTATGCATAAGGACATTCAATAAAGCATTATTTATGTTAATGAAACCTGGAAAAAATCTGCAGAGCCAACCACAGGCAATTGGTAAAACAAAGTATAGAATATCCATAATGTGAGATAGTAGGAGCTATTAAAATGAAGCTGTTGAAGAATATTTACTAACATGAAAATGTGTTAACATATTGCTAACTAAAGAGGGCTGTAATACAAGAAAGATAAACACCATGGTGTGCATGTATTTATCTATGTGTGTTTTTATTTATGTGTGTATATATGTTTGTAGGTTAGTATATGTTTGTGTATATGTAGTTATATATGTGTATATGATATATGTGTATGTATATGACTGTGTATGTACATGTGTGTATTTATTTATGTGAGTAGGGGGTGTATTATGTATGTGTGTATGTATGCGTGCGTTTACATGTGTATATTTATGTACGTTTGTATGTATGTGTGTATACGTGTTTCTGTGAACATGTATTTTCTAAATGTTAACTTTGTCTACTTGGCATCAGATTACTGATTTTTTTTGCTTCCTTTATGTTTTTTCTGTGTGCTTTCCAAATTTTCTGAATTAATCAAGAATTACTTTTATATTTAGAAAATAAAATGTCAAGAACAAAATAATTGGGTTTGGTAGAACAGGTACTAACAATGGCCTTGCTAGTATTAAGCAGCAGGACTGGACTCCCGGCACCAAGGTCAGTCAGATTCAGATCTGTCTCATTTGAAAGAGGAGGACTGAGAGCTCACCTGAGAACCATGGAAGATGCCCATGGCAACATGGTGGCTAGCATGAGGCCATCTGTTCTTGTAGGCAGAATGAGTGCCAAGCCCCTCACCAGCCTAGGACTTACAATGAGGTGAGCAAAGGTATTAGTGAGCAGCTTAATTAGTAATCCTGCCTTCTCCCTCTCCTTTCTCACACAAAGTTCACTGCAGGAGAAGAGCCAGCAGGATGCTCTTGTCACCAAGGCAACCTGATTCTGAGCAGAGGCTGTGGCCCCAAGAAGGCTAGCTTCTACCTCATTTTCTTCCTCCAGCCTGTCCTTCCTTCTGGCTTTCATCCAATTCTCTCTCCAGAGAGTGTCTCTGCATCTCAAAGTGGAGATAGCTGTGTTCACTGTATGTAGATGTTTTATGTTAGACTTGACCCTCAGACTCAGCTGCATGTAAGTCCTAAATGCTCCCAAGCACAGACTGTTTTTACTTTGCGTTACTGCTGGAATAGATGGTAATGTTGCAGTGAAATTTGGGTGGGTAAGTGGATACATGGGTCGCATGGATTGATGGATACAGAAATGGATGGAGGAGAGGAAAAGAGGATGGATAAATGGGTCAGTATGTGGACTGATAGATGAGTGTGTGTGTGAGTGGAAAGAATGAAGGAACAGTGGATGGATGGATGGATGGATGGATGGATGCACACAGGTATAGATGCTTAGACTGATGGACTGATAAAATGTCAAGTAGCTTCTGATTAGTCCACTCGAAATCTATCTGAATTTCACTTAAACTTGAGCTGGGATTCTTGTTGAAATGGGTAGGACTCTCTATTTTACAAACTGAACAACTGAGGCAAGCAGAAGTTGAGTCATGTGTGCAAACTCATTCAAGCCAGGCCCAGTAACTGATGCTCCCATCCATTCTTCTTTCTGATCTCCACGCTCTGCAGCCTGATGTAAAAAGTTGTGGCCAAACCTCATGGCTGCGTCACACCCAAGAGCGATGTCACTTTCTGGGTGCAGAGGGCTCTCCAGTAGGGCCACACAATTTCACCTTGCATGCTTCCCAGTGTCCCCCTCCCCGAGCTAGAACAACCCAGGCTAAAGACTACCACAAGATACTTAGTCTGGCAGCTCCACAGACCAGCTCTGCTTTTGTCCAGTCACTGGCTGATCACACCATTGCATCAGATGCCAACTATTCTGGAAGCCTCCTGGTGGCAGCGCCTCCACGTCCTTCCTGCTTGCTTCTGGATCAAGAGCAGTGGCAGATCCGGTGCTTTTGAAGGTGGGTACACCCTTTGCAGTCGGGTCCTGGGTGCCAGCTCCCTTTTCTGAGAGTAAAATCAAACCTCTTCCTGCATTCATTCTTAGCTCTGCCCTCTTCCAGAACCCAAAGACACCTGCCTGGTGGGGGTGAGAGACACCTGCTCCTCTACTAAATGAGGGAGTTGTGCTGCGCCTGTGCTGAAGAATGTCAAGCCAACCCTAGAACCCAGACTTTACGGCTTCTGACCCTCCTCCAGGCTTCAACCCTAAGTTCCTACAGTTCGACAGACTGGGACCTGGCCGCACGTACTGAGATACCCCACCACTTCTCTCTCAACTTTGCTTCCCTGTGCTCTCCGCTGCTGTCCAAGTCCCCTATGCCCACATGTACGTTCCCAAGCTGAAATAACCAGGAGACCTGGGACTGTCTCCTCCTTGCTTCTGGGAGCAACCTTTTGCATGTTAGCCTAATCCTGGAACAGAGTTCAGTGGGCCTATAGACGGCTGGCCCCTCTCTGTGGGCAGCAGGGTCTCTGCCCAAAATCAAGGCCTCGTAGCAGCACCTGCATATTGGCTTAAAGTAGACAGAGCTAAAAGCTGTGGGTTAGAGCTAGGCACTTTTTTCTGTACTCTGTTAAAGCAGCCTCCATGAACCTATATATCTGGTTCTAGAGAGAAGGGATTAATCAATGCATAGTAGAAAATGCCAGACTAGAGTCTGAACCCTTGACTGCAAGATCACTGAACACAACCAAGGATTCATCCATGAACATGCTGACCTGTGTGCTGGAGTGTACTTTACTAGGGTGAGCTCCATTGATTTTATTAATCATGGCCTTGAGTAATCTTTCTGTGTGTTGGGCACTGCTCTGAGCATCCATGTAGCAATATACTTTTGCAAACTTTTTTCTTAAGTCCTGTGAGGTGGGCTCTGTTTCCCTCATTTTGCTCTTGAAGAAACTAAGGCATGGGGAGACAGGAATATGGTCAAGAAAACACATCTGGTAACAGGTGAGCCAGGCAATTGTGAATGAATCCTCATCTTTGCTTTCACACTCTATATTTTATTACTAAAGTACCAGAGACATGTGTGATACAACATAGCCAAAAGCCTCGACACAAGGGGGAGTGGGAAAAGTGGAAAAGACCCTTGAATAGTAAAAACACAGAGAAAGGGACTATTGCAAAAACTTCTACTACCTATGAGGCCTGGGGTGTGGTAGCAGATGCCTTGCTGTCTGGGCTTGTAGGTTTCATTCCCTCCTCACAAACCACATGCCCATTGTGCAGATAGATGCATGCATCATGGCTCATCAGACTGTCCATAATCCCATGCATTATAGCTTAACTGTGAAATGGCCTCCACAGGCTCATGAGTTTGGAATATGTGATTCCCAAATGGGGGGCTGTGGACTCTTTGGAACTGTGGCTAACTAGCAGAAGTGGGTCACGGTGGGGCTCTAGAAGGCGATGTCCTCTTCTGGCTCTGAGCTCTCCACTCCCTGATCTGTCATGATGTTTATTATATATGCAGTGTACTGTCTTCACGCTAAAAGAGGGCACCATATTCTCATTAGAGATGGTTGTGAGCCACTGTATGAGTGCTGGAACTTGAACTCAGGTCCTCTGGAAGAGCAGCCAGTGCTCCTAACCTCTGAGCCATCTCTCCAGCCCTGTCTGCCATGATGCAAGAACCACCAACCACAGCCCTTGCCACCATGGACAGAGCCATCCTGCCACACCTACCAGGATGTCAACGAAAATGCCCCTTTCTCCCTGTTGTGATTTGAATGGGAAATTCCTCCACAGGCTTATGTATTTGAATACTTTGTCCCTGGTTAGGGGTGCTGCTTGGAGAGATTGTGGAACCTCCAGGAGGTGGAAGCTGGCAGGAGGGAGTACATCACTGAGAACGGCTGGGTTCATGCCATTGCCCTGCCCGTCTCTCTGCTCTCAGCTTCCTTCACCTGCTGCCATATGCTGTCTGTCATTATAGCCATCTAGCCCTCTGGAACCATAAGCCATAATAAACTTTTCATTAAGCTGCGTTTGGTTGTGTTATTTTATCAAAGTAATACAAAAGTAACTCCCATTGATGTTGCTTCCGTAGGGGATTGATTAAATCAAGAAAAAAGTGCGATATAACACAGAGCATGCGTGCATTCTGCAGTCAATCCCAGAACCATGGTCACATAGACCTGGCATTGCATGAGACCGGATCAGGATTTGCTTTCCATGAACTTACCCATCATGCACAGGGGCCGTGGACTGTATTTCCTTTCTGCATCCATCCTGCCCTATGCAAGCCCTCCTTCATCCCCCTTCCTCCCTTCACACCCCACCTACCCCTCTTCACTTGTCAGGGATTAAGTTAGGAAAACAGAAATGAAATGAACGCGGTTCTGGCAACCGTTCCCTGGAGATGCTGACTTACACAGGGCTCATGCCGTTGATGATCTTCTATCGATTTCCCCTCTAATTGCCGGAGCAGGATCTATATTCATTTTCTGTCTCAAACTTCTCTTTTGTTGGTTCAATCAGCTAAATGAAGGGCCCATTTCTCTCTGCTCCTGTCTTCTGAAAAGCTGAAGAAGTTTCAAATGAAGAGCTTTCTTCAGGAGTCGGGAGGTCGGCAGGCAGGGACAGAGAGGATTAGAATCTGATGACCTCTTCTGAAGCCTTGGCTGAGAACGCAATGGAAAAGAAAGTCCCCGAAGACAGGTTAAAATGAAAAGAAGTAGAGGTATTCTACCTTGAATTCACATAGAAGGAGTCCTTCCATCCATCCACCCACCCATCCCTTTTGTCAAGCATCTAGCATGGAGCAGTTCCTATGGTAAGACATAGATGATATGCCGAGAATGAGCTAAAGGGGCACAGTGTTTGCCTACATGGAGGCATATGTGAATTGGGTTCCCATACATTAATTAAAATCCCCACAGATGTATAATCTGTGTTATACAAGTGTCTGTGTCAACTTCAAAAGCAAAGGGAAGGCACGCTGGGGCTAGGAATCAGAAAGAATCCAAGCAAGGCTTATGATCTCTTTTCAGCCCCACATAACTGAATATGTACATCTAAGAGAGAAAAGGGATGGAGGGAGGTTTTCAATCTCATGAAAACGCGGCACCTTTCTCTTCAACGCTCATTAGATCCAGGAGACAGACTGAGGCATGCGGCACATGAGTTGAAGGAAGGTAGCTGGTGTAAGAAAACTATAGCCAGCCGGTGTGCTGCGAGAAACGGAGATGGCAAGGGCGCAGTGTGGTGGGGGGGGAGTGTGGAAGGACTTCCTGGGCACGGCTCTGCGGACTGACTGGAAACATGATGGTTCTCTTGCATCTTCTGGGTGCTTGGTCTTTTGACAAAGCCTGTGGGTGATAAA
Organism: Ondatra zibethicus; assembly: GCA_004026605.1. Taxonomy (NCBI): domain Eukaryota; kingdom Metazoa; phylum Chordata; class Mammalia; order Rodentia; family Cricetidae; genus Ondatra; species Ondatra zibethicus. The sequence continues at coordinate 109,105 of PVIU01002204.1, read as the reverse complement.
GTGAAGGGTTGGGCTGGCTGCCTGAAATAACATCTGACTTGACTGAGAATCAGTGTGAGAAGAAACTGGGGGCATCAAGCACAGCCACCATTGCATCTGCCAGTGCACCCCTTTCAGGTTAAGAGAAACCTTGCGTGCCAAACCAAGCCTCTTCCATCGTGATCTGCCTCCAGTTTTGGACTGCTTGGTAATCAAGTCTCCTGCTCTTAGCATTCACCCTTGATTGTGTAAGAGACATCTGAGATCCCTCATTATCTATTCTTAGAACGTGGCTCTATCTTATCTCTCTAGCTCATTCCACAGTCGGTGACTTGCTTTCTCCGACCCTCTGCTCAGGTGAGTATGTGAGACATATTGGGATACTAGTCAAGACAGAGAGACTTACATTTCTGTGACACATACTCCTGTTTTGATATAAAAGACTTAGTACAATAATTTGTTCTTTGTCCATCAAACTCTTCTGCATGTTCATTGTCTCTCACATCAATTTCCCCTTAATCAATGCTTTGGGGGAGCTGACTGGATTTCCTGAGAGACTCTCTTACTGGAATATATGGTTTGCCACGGCAGGAGAGAGAACCGGATAGTCAGTCGAGAACTTTGGAGTGCATCTTCTCCAAAGTGACAAGAATATCTGCTGACAACCTGGGCCAGGAGTTATGACACAGCTTTACCCAACTTCAAAGTTCCCAAAGAAGAACTAGGCATGGTGGTGCACAACTTCAGTCCCAGCACTTGGGAGGCAAGCAGATCTCTGTGAGTTCTGGGCCTTGTCTACATTGCAATTTTCAGGCCATCTTGGGCTATATAGTAAGACTCTATACAAAAAAAAATCCTAAGAAGAAAAGAACTGGATAAGATTCCTAAGTCTTAATTGTGTTTCCTCAGTTCATCAGCCCCTCAGTAGGAGTGCCTTTTTATCTGAGGTCCCAACCTTTCAACCCACATTAGAGCAGTTTTTCATTTCTTATTCCCATTCCTAACATACTGTTTCCATATCCAGCAGAGGCCCTTCATTATTGGTAACTGATAAACTGTGACTGTCTTCTTAGGGGAACTTCTCTCTGTTTCCTTTACACTGAACACCCTCTGTTAGAAAAACCCATGTCCTCAGACCATCTCTGCCATTTTGTTGTTGCTTTTATTTTTGCTGTGTATCTGTGTGTGAGTGTTTGTGTGTTCATTTGTGGGTGGTCATACACATGTGTTACACATGCCTGTGTATGTACATGCATGTGGAAGCCAGAGAGCAACCTCAAGTGCTGTTCCTCAGGAACCAACCACTTTGATTTTTGAGACAAGGTCTCTCAATTGGACCTGGGGCTCACAAATTAGGTTAGGCTGTTAGGCCAGAGAGCCCTAGGAAATCACCTGCCTTGCCTGCATAGAACAAGGTTACAAATATAAGCCATCATGTTTGGGGCTCGAACTTGGGTCCTCATGTTTGCATGGCATATGCTTTACTAACTGAGCATCTTCCCCAGCTCCACGTTTCTGTCTTGATCAAGACAAATGGTCCAATAGCATTGGTTAAGAGCATAGCTTATGCAGAGAGACACATTGAGGCACAACTCTCATCTGGGACATTTAGTACTTGAGTGACCTTTGGCAAATGACTGGCTGTCCAACGTGCACACCTGTAAAATGGGAATTATAATGCAGCTAAGTCAGGGTGGTTGTGCAAAGAAGCAGATGTAGTTAGTAAGGGCTCAATAAACAGTAGCTGCTATTAGTGTTATTATCAATTTCTAGAAGTCGATATCTAATCAAGGGCTTGATAGCGTGATTCAGATGTAGTGCTGGAGACGCTAGGGGCAGAGGGAGGGGGAGCAGGAACACACGGGAATCTGAGTTTTCTGCAGGCTCCAAATGAGTTGCTGGGCAATTAAGCTGCCAAGGAAGATGGGAAGGTAAGGATATTTTGGGCATGCACCTCCAGAGGGATGGGATTTAGAGGCAGAGGTTACTAAATCCCCTAATAGAAAGAGGAGGCTGGGGGAGGGTACAGACCAAACTCTTTGCTGTAGTCTACATCCTTAGATTTAGGCTGGCTCGCCAACATGGCTTGAAGTAAATGTCACTGTGTGGGTAAAACACACAGACAATTACAAGCCTATAGCTTATACTGGTTAAATAATAATTGCTATTAGCAACATGATTGTTATGATTATTATTCTACTCCAACAAGCCGGCACCTTGCTGTAAGAAATGATAGCGTGGCAGTTATCTCTAAGGAATGGGAGATATACATCCCTAGCCTGTTGGGCACTCAACATAAGAGCAACACTTAAAACTAGGGAATGTGTTTGCTTCACGCCTTCAGAAGTCTGTGGTCTAGAAAAGGTCTTTGGTAAGGTAGCAGAGAAGGGTGCTACATGCTGGTGTGGTTCGAACCTGAAATGTTGTCTGTAGGCTCGTTTTGAAGACTTGCCCCCTAGCGTGTGGTATTGCTTCCATGGCTGTGGAACCTGTCAGCAGACAGGGCCTTGTGGCAGAGGAGTCCTGCCACATGTTTCTGCCGCCATAAACCCCACCATGTCTTTTCATGGTGAGGGACTGAAGTCCTTTAGGAACCATGCGCTTTATTTCTTATCAAATGTTTCTGTCCAATATGTTGGCCCTGGTGACACACACGTGATTAATTCATGTACCTTGTTTGTCCTGTTCCCATTGTTAACACAAGTCCCAAACCTCATAGGAGCTGGATTAAATACCTTTCAGTACCTCCAAGTTCACACAGTAAAATAAGACTCTAATTTCTCTAGCTTTCAAAAGAATCTAACAAAAAGTCAACTGACTTGTGAGGACAGTGGCCATGAAGACCATGGAGGACAGGCATAATGATGTCACAGAGGATGACAGCAAAGTCTCCAAAGCACAACGAGGGTGTGTCTGTTTAGCTGTTGCCCATGGCAGGAAAGGGTGTGGAGGTGGACAGCGACCTGGGAATCTGAGAGGCTGAAGAGAAGAGATGTGGGAAGTGAATACACAGGCGCTCTGTGAGGAGGAGAAATGATGAAGGAAATGGAAGGTAAGGATGTTATACAAAGCACACCAGCTCCCTTCCAAGAAGACGCATCTCATATCATGCCGGATGCCACCTGACACTCTTGAAGCCCTAACGCCACCAGCCCAGCTAAGTCCACAGTGATCCGAGGATGAATGCAGTACCTGGCCTGCAATCTGACTATTTTTTTGTGTTTCCCTCAAGTTTGCTTTGTAAAACTAACCAGTTGCAGAAAGCCAAAGTGGAGAAGCCTCAGGAGGGGCAATGCCAATCCCTGCTCTCACTCCCTGGATAGATCATTCTGGGAGAAAGATAGGTGTCATTCCCATTAACAGCCAGGTTTGCCCCAGTGACAGAAGATACCAGGGTGTGACCCTAATGCCTCCTGCATCTTTGTGCAGGTTCTGCTGTGGGTGACACATCCATTTCTGCTCTATTTCTGAGGATTTGACTTAAGTGGACATGCTTATGGACCCGTGACAGAGGGTCTGACTTCAGGTGACTTGTTTATGGGCCCATGATGAAGACCAAGCTCCTTGGGATGTACTGGAGATTGTAGGTAACCGTAGACCTTTCTGGAAACCCCCTTAGAAAGACTGTCAGTCTCATTCATTAAAGTTCAGTAAATTCCACTCTGCAGGCTATTTTCTTTTAATTTGGATTAAGTGTCCTTGCCGCACAGTTATGCCCAAGAAAGGTAGCAGCTTTCAGAGTTCAGACAAGTCTTTAGAAGGGGAGTTTCTTGATCCAACCAAACAAAGCCCAGAGGCAAAGCTCAAAATTGATTTGGATGTGGAGAGACCAGGAACATGGAGAGTTCCTTCCTGTCCTGGAGTACCCTGAGACTGTCAGCTTGCCGGCATGACTCCTACCAAGCCATCAACTCTCAGGGGAAGGTTTCTCAACCCACGTTAGACACTGAAGCCTTCATCCCTGATGTGTGGTGCTGATCATGACCCTGGTGGTGATGATGTGATGGTGTTGGATAACTGTTATCATTTATCTACTATGCTCCAGCTGCAGTTTCGTGCACCTCACATGCTTTGATGGGCTGAGCACCTAAGAGGTGGGCACCATTATTGTCCTGGTTTAAAGACTAAAGCTCCAAGAGCAGAGTTTTCATGTCTCACCACACCACACAGCTCCAAGGACTCCACCATTTTCACTATGGTCCGTATGAATGGAGTCCACTGAAGTTGTCTGGGTCACGAATTGCAGCTGATCTGTAGAGACATTTTGAAACTTCCCAAGGTCACAAAGGTAACCAGCAGATGGATTAGTTCCAGAGTCTTTGTTCCTGACCACTACACCCTCCCAGACCTTCTGTACCAGGATTTTGGCTAGGCAATAATTATACTGTAGGCATGATAGGCTGGGTTACCTTTCTGTTGTTTTAATAAATGGCTGGGTTAAAGAATTTATAAATCAGAAAGGTTTGTTTGGGCTCATGGTTTTGGAGCTTCCAGTCCACGATCGGAAGGTGACATGATGTTTGAACAAAGCCATTTACCTCACAGCTGGGGTGTTAAAAGGGTACAAAGCAGAGAGGTCCCACTACCTTCTTCAGAGTATAGTGGCATGGGCTGGAGAGATGGCTCTGGTTAAGAGCACTGCCTGCTCCTCTAAAGATCCTGAGTTCAATTCCCAGCAACACATTGTGGCTTACAACCATCTGTAATGAGATCTGGTGCCCTCTTCTGGCCTGTAGGCATGCATGTAGGCAGAATATGGTATACACAATAAATAAAATAATAATAATAAAAGAGTATAGTGGCAGTGCCCAGAAAACTACTCACAGGGTTTCACTTCCTGAAGGTGCCACTAAGCTGGGAAAGACCCTTTAATGGAGACACATAGGAGCCACACTGTAAGCACAGACAATGTGATGCTTTTTTCAGTTATTTGTGTGAATACATGCATATGCACACATGTTCGTGTGTGTGTGTGTGTGTGTGTGTGTGTGTGTGTGTAGCGTTCATGTCTTTGGCTATATTCCTTTTTGGGTTTTTTTTTCTTGAGCTATGTATTTTTCTCCACTCCCCTCCTTTCTTCCCCTCTCCCCTTCTACCTTCTCCCATGATCCCTATGCTCCCAATTTACTCAGGAAATCTTGCCTTTTTCTACTTCACGTGTAGATTAGATCCATGTATTGTATGTCTCTCTTAGGGTCTAGGTTCTCTAGGGTTGTGAACTGTAGGCTGGTTTTTCTTTACTTTATGTCTAAAAGCCGCTTATGAGTGAGTACATATTATATTTGTCTTTCTGGGGTCTGGATTACCTCACTCAGTATGGTGTTTTCTGGATCCATCCATTTGCCTGCAAATTTCAAGATGCCATCGTTTTTTCTGTGGTGTAGTACTCCATTGTGTAAATGTACACATTTTCTTTATCCATTCTTCAGTCAAGGGGCATTTAGATTGTTTCCAGGTTCTGGTTATGACAAGCAGTGCTGCTATGAACATAGTTGAGCACATATCCTTGTGGTACAATTGAGCACCCTTTGGGTATATTGCTGAGTCTTGAGGTAGGTTGTTTCCTAATTTTCTGAGAAACTGCCATACTGATTTATAAAGAGGCTGTACCAGTTTTCACTCCCACCAGCAATGAAGGAGTGTTCCCTTTACTCCACATCCTCTCCAGCATAAGTTGTCATCAGTGTTTTTGATCTTGGCCATTCTGACAAATGTAAGATGTAATCTCAGAGTTGTTTTGATTTGCATTTCTCTGGTGGCTAAGGATGTTGAGCATTTTCTTAAGTGTCTTTCAGCCATTTTAGATTCATCTGTTGAGAGTTCTCTGTTTAGGTTTGTACCCCATTTTTTATTGGATTATTTGTTCTTTTAATGACTGGTTTCTTGAGTTCTTTGTATATTTTGGAGATCAGCCCTTTGTCCCATGTGAGGTTGGTGAAGCTCTTTTCTCATTCTGTAAACTGTCTTTGGCTATATTCACATCTTTGGGCAGATGCCAGAGACCAGTGTCCATTGTCTTCCTTAGTCATGACCCACCTTATTCTTTTAAGACAAAGTCTCTTGCTGAGTCTGGAGCTCACTAGCTCAGGCAGCCTGGCTGGCCAGTGAACTCCAATTTTCTCCTCTCTCTGCCGCCCCACCCGGCCTTTCATGTGAGTGTTGGAGATCTGAACTCAGATCCTCATGCCTCCACTTTGTTGCCTGGGCTGTCTCCCCAGCCCTTAAATTCATTTTTAGTATTTGTTATTACAAAGATACTACATGCTTCTAGCAGCCGTGGCAAACATTACAAAAGCATTCAATACCTCGTCAAAGTACCCTCCTGCTCACGGCTTCCCTTATAGGTCTCTGTCTCATGCATTTCCACCAGTCCCCAACTAACAAGAAACGGACTGGGCTTATTTTGTTTCAGTTTGAGGCAGGGCTGAAATAAGAAGGAGAAGCACTCAGACTTTCATTCTGGCTCAGGACACACCTGCTGCCTGTGCCTCTCCGGTCTAGGGATGAGATGGGAATGCCACCCTGTCCACCCCATATACGACTTCAAGGAGTCTGTTTTAAAGAGCTTCATAAAATGGGCTTCTCAGAGCCTTTGAATTTTACTGCGGTCTATTAGACTCCTGCCAGGAGGACAAAGCAAGCATCCAGATGTTGTAGCAGGAGCTAGATAGCTTCTGCCCTCTTATTATGGACGCTGGAGATCAGCAGGTTCTTCTGAGCAGCTCTTGGCTAAGGCACGAGCAGCAACCACAGCATCATTGCTAAACAAAGGTCATTCACCCCCAAGGACCGTTTTCATCTTAAAGACATCCACATGCATCTTCTCTTTTTGCTATTACAAAATGAGCTCATACTCCATTTGTCTACAGTGGATTTTTTTTTCCTGCTAGGCTCACCATTACATACCATGCACCTGCTCCCACGGTGGCTCAAACAAACACCTTCTCCCACAGGGTTTGATGGTCTCTCGTGACACTACAGATTTTTTGGTTGGCTTTCTGTTGGTGAATGCTTAGATTATTTCCATTCCTTTCTTGTTCTATTGCTATTAACCGTGCTACCACAAGGGCTTCCAGATGCCCTTCCACATCACACTATTACTTCTGTATGTGGGAATTGCTGTGCTGTGGGATACACCTTCAGTCCCCTTGAATGATACAGCCAGGTGTATCTCTTGGATACAGAAGAGATGGGCTTTAGGAGGGTGGAAGCATAATGGCTGGAAAGTAGTCTTGAGGAGTGGGGGAGGCTGGGGGGAGCTGTTGCTGACCTGAGAGTTTTGTACCTTGGCAGAATGAGCAGCTTCATCTTGAGGAGACCACGGAGGTGGCAGGGTCCTCTGGGGAAATCTCATTCTCAGTTAAGGCAGGAGGTGGCAGGAGGGTTCTTGGAAGAGTCTGAGAACAGCGTGTATGGAAGTCTGTGTGCAATAGGACAGGGACAAGCAGGAGGGATGGGAGCTGAGAGGTTAGACTGGGACTCAGTGGTGTGGGAAGGAGAGGGCAGGAGGCAGCAGAGGCTGGCGGGAGGGCAAGTCTTCAGTAGTTGAGGTAAGTGATGATGGATGAGAGAGGTGTGATGTTGGGGGTGGGGTAGGGATGTCAGGAACAGCTGGATTTCATGTGGCGGCACCTAACTAGCACTCAGATTTGATGACACTTGCAGCCTGATATTATGAACCTCATCTTATGTTTAAATCCCTGAAGACAGCCTGGTAATTTGGTTTTGTGTGCTGTGTTGAGAGGTGACTGTTAGGGAAAGCTTGTAGGTGACAGAGGGTAGTAGGCAACGGTAGGGGAGAGACCCAAGCAAGGTCTAGCCTTATCTATCTCAACGAGTAAATCATAGCATAACATGGTTACTCAGCTAGACCAAAGGGACATGTTTTCACACAGAGATTCCAGACAGTCGTTGAAGACAACCTCTGAGACATTGCTGGGACAAGGGCAAATCCCTAGAAAGTATCATGGTCACAAACTGGGAGCAACAATACTCAAAGCGGCAGCAGCAACTCAGAGGGCAGTGCATGGGCAGACAAAGGGACCCGGCAAAGACTCAACAGTGTCTATAGTAAGGTTCAGAGATGTCAAGAGAGAAACTGAGTCAGGATCCTGTCTCCATGGATACACAAGCCCGATGGGCAAGGGAGACTGCTTCCCAGGGACTTTGTTCCTAAGAGGCACTGAGAACATGCCAATAGGTGGACAAGACTCAGATTCTGTCGAGTTACCAGCTTGCCAAGGCCTGGCTTGGGAGCACATTAGAAGCTTTGATTTGCAAAGGAGCAGCTGCCCTGAAATCCAAGGCTAAAGACTGGTGAAGGTGGAGAGTCCTGGAAACCAGCCACTACTTGGAGTCCTGTGGGAGGAGTCCAAGGGCCCTGCAGCATCTGGAAAGGGTGCAGAAGAACGGCCAACAGGCCAAGACTGCACCTGTTCTCCTCGCCTCCCCCACAGTTCACTTCCCTGGAGCACATGGTGCCTCCAAATGCCCAGGCTGAGCTCAAGCATCCCTGCTTCATGTATTCGCCTAGGGCACAGGGTACCTACTACAGCCACAGTCTCAAGATTGAACTGTTGGGTAAAGGGTAAGCAGGTTCTGTTTAGTGCTCTTCAAATGTCCATTCCCTCTTTCCCTTGCCTACTGAATCTGTACTTTGTTCAGGGTGACAATGTTACCAATTTTTAGAGATGGACCGTGATTAGTTTTCTAATCCAAGTACAATGATGTAAGACCTGGTCTTCCCAGCAAGCAAGATGATCCTTTGGGTATCTGGTGCCAACCTTATTTGCCTGGAAAACTTAGTGGTTCTAGGAATCTTGTATTCATTTGATAAAGAGGAAATTCAAGGCTAGAACTGTCTCCTGCCTTCTTCTTTCTTCCTCCTTCCTTGGGCTTGGGTGCTGTGTCCAAGGAGCCACCCTTCAGTTATGAAACCAACCACATAGGTAAATCCAAGGAGATTTCAGAGACCTTTTCTCTGACCCCACCCAACAGCCATTCCTGGAACCTCCCTACCTCCAAATGCCTTATGGATTAGGCAAGGCATTTAAGGTAATTTGAACTAATTTTCTTTTACTTATAGATGAATGCCTTCCTGAGCAACCTAAGAGCCTCCTGGAGTTCAGCCCAAGCTTCCCGCAACTCAAGGAGCACAGCATCCATGACGGACAGCTAAAGTCTGGGGCTGAGCCATCTGCTCAATCCTGGTCCCACCTAGTTCCAGCTCCTTCTTAGTTTTGATTGACAGATTTCTTGTGATTGATCAGGAATAAGGAACAGGCAAAGCAGGTCGGTAAGATCTGGAAGCAAAGTCTGGAAAGACTCCCAGAGGATCAGTGAAGGAACCTTTGGGTGATACATTTGTTTTTAGGTGTGTAGGAAGGATGCAGCATAGACAACTCCTGAACAATAGGCTAGCGACTGATCTAAGGGCATATGGACACCCATAGCTGCCTTAAATGGAGCGTCCACATACTCTGTGGTTCATAGTCCTCCCATGGGTTCAGCCACCCAGTGACCCAATGACGATTGTATCAAGGTTTCTGATGAAGACACTGAGGCTCAGGGAGGTGCAGGTGACCAGTTAGTTGACCAAGCCTGCCGATACACCCAGCCTTGCCTGATTCTATGACCGTGGCTTAACCCCCATGACATGTGATATGGCTAGGTGTAGGATGCCCCACAGAGGTATAAAGTGGGAAGGATCCAGGAACATATGGGCCATCTCTTGTCACAGTTCATCTACGCAACTGTCTAGTGTCTTTTGACCACTTTCTGTAGACTGCTAAGTCAATGACTGATAGCTGATGCCACCAACAGACCCAGCCTTTAGTTCTGTTCTAAGGACAGTACTCCTCTGCAACGCTCACTTCGCTAAGTGAGCCAAAGCCAGATCTTCGAAAGCTCCTCACTTCAGGAAGGCAGTCTCTTTCCTACATCAATTGTTTTTTGTTTGTTTCTCCATGCGCAAAGTTCCTAGGCACCAGTGCATCCTACTGCCACCCAACATTTTGTTGACACAAGAAATTCTACCACACGTTACTCTACTCCACCCATTCCAGTGGGACAGCCAGAGAAAGGTGAGAAGGTATGTGTCACCAAGATCTCCTGGTGTCTAGATCCTGCCGATAACAAGTGTGTTTTTTTTTTAATCTTTTTAACTTTGTGACCACACCCTATAAATGTCTCCTAAGTGCTCTTTATGATTAAGCCGGCTTACAGACCTCAGCTGAGATGACTGTACATGACAAATCCCCTTCATGCATATAAAACACAGCATGATTAATGGATACCCACTTCACATGTAATGTCCCAGAACTTGGGCAGGGAAGTAACCCCAGTCTCACTGTTTTGTTTGTTTCGCACCTTGGTGTGCTCAGCTGCACAGCACTTTCCAACCACAGTGACCTTCTAGCAGCACGCGTCTCTGGAGATGGGCATTCAAACAGAGACACTCCTGTCCTCTCTGAGAGATGGCCTGGATCCAGAGACTCAGTAGAAGCTACCTGAATTGATCTTCAGGTCCAGTTGAATACACCAGGAACAGGCCTTTGACCCAGGCTGGGCCAATCAGGTTCTTCTAAGAATCTAGAACTTTGAATCAGAGAGAACAAGAGTCTACATGCCGGTGTAATGTTATCTTAGTGTTGTGGAACGTTAGTTTAAGGTGAGCTACATTCGTTTTTGCTGTGTAATATTCGTTTAATGAATTGTTGCATTCTTTTATGTTGCATTTGTTTAACTCTGTGAAGCTGACTTACTTTGCCTGTTTAAACCATCTGATTGGTCTAATAAAAAGCTGAATGGCCAATAGCTAGGCAGGAGAGAAGGATAGGTGAGGTTTCCAGGCAGAGAGAATAAATAGGAGGAGAAATCTAGACTCGAGGAAGAAGGGAGAAGGTAGGAGTGAGAAAAAGAGAAGGAGAGGAGGATGCCAGGGACCAGCCACCCAGCCACACAACCACCCAGTCACCTAGCCACACAGCCACACAGCCACACAGCCACACAGCCACACAGCCACACAGCCACACAGCCACACAGCCACACAGCCACACAGCCACACAGCCACACAGCCACACAGCCACACAGCCACACAGCCAGCCATGGAGTACGAAGAAAAGAAATACATATTTAATAAAAAAAAAGAAAAAGGCTAAAACAAGCCAAGCATTCATATGTAAGAATAAGTCTCCATGTATCTATTTGGGAGCTGGGTGGTGGGCCCCACAAAGAGTTAAAAAAAATATTCAGCTACATCTCAGTGTTAACTTTATGGAGGGAGGCTGGGGACAGCTGCTCCTCGAGTCTCTCAAGTGTGGTCCCTGCCACTCTTGACACTTGTTCATCTCTTCTTTGGATTCTTTAAACCCACCAGGCTCCCAATAACTCCGTTTTCTTAAACTAATCGGTCCTTTTCGGTGACTTACAACCAAAACAACCCGATTCAGCACACTCCTGATTTTCTGCTGGTTCCATTAAGACCACTACATCCCTTTTAATTTTTTTAAAGTAAAGTAACCTTTATTCTGTTTTAGTTTACCAAAGGCGGCTTTATTAGGTTAACTAGTATAAATTAAATGGCTTTGAGAGAGCATTTACTTCCAGGAAATACCCTGGACATTAAATGTTAAAAGCAAAACTTTGATAATTTCCATGACAGCAAAACCTTCCCCAAACTTGAAGTTCATTTGAACATTTTCTCACTGTAGGGACTTCATTGTCCTTTTGTTCTTCTCTGAGGCCTCGTGGAATGGTGGGTGTGTGTGTGCGTGTGTGTGCGTGTAAACAAACACACACGTGGGCATGACACAATGCACAATGTGGCGATCAGAGCACAACTTGCAGACGTCATTTCTCTCCTTCCGCCAAGTAGGTTAAAGGACTGAACTCAGATGTCAGGGCTTGACCGCAAGTACCCTTATCTGCTAAGCCATCTTGCCAGGCCTGGGTCTCCTTTTGAGGAAACCATTCTCTGACTCACTATCCCCTGAGAGGTCTCCTTGCTCATCAGTGTCCCTGTGACATTAAATGACTCAACTGTAGTGTTTTGAAGGCTAGTTTGTGCTTCACGGTGTGTGTGTGTGCCCCTTCAGGAAAAGAAGCAGCTTTATTTACCAAGGTGTTTCCAACTGTAATCTCAGTACCTATGCCACAATAAGTGTTTATTAAACTCTTGACGAACTGGTTAAACGAATGGATAAGTAGAGCTAAATTGGAGTTGGACTCATTAAGGGTTAATTCTAGTCCCCTCCCATAGGTAAATAGCACACAAGGCTGCCAGTAGCAAGCCAGCTCCTCTGGCCTTGCACCTTCATCAAGGGAAGAGCCATCAGCTGCCAGGCCCCTCTGTCTAAGGACCCATTTTACTGCTTGTTGCTTGGACTGGAAGGCCGAGATGGGCCCAGAGATTCCCTTGATTGAGACTTCTTGTTTTCAGAGGTCCTCACATAGCAGACTCCTGGTCACCTCCTTGACCCTTGGCAGTCTCGAATAAGTCCTCAAGGAGTAGAGAGGGCAGCCTCTTTGCCCGGGGGAGGGAGCATAAGAGAACCTAGCCAAACTGCCTCCTTTTTCACACAAGTGTCACTCTGGCTTCAGAGAGTCTCTTGGCTATGAATCCATGACGAAATTTAAACACTACAGCAGAGGAAGGATTTTCAGAAACAGTGGTCTACTAACTGTAACTCTGACCCTCACTGCACAAGGCAAGTGCGATTATGACAAAACAGGCCAGGAGTGGACAGATGGACATGATGCTGATGAGCATTTAAGCCCTCCAAACACAGGCCATAAGAGAAGCTGGGCCGTGGGGCCGAAGCAGGGATGTAGGGGAATGTCAAAGGAGCTGCAGACCACATGGCAGCAGAGATGCAGTCTGTCCCCGATGGCTACGCTTGTGTCATTTGGCCACTGGTTTCAAAAGGCACAGACGTAGAAGGATGAGCTCTCAGAAGCAAGGACCCAAGCAAAGGGTGGCCTATAATTTATGGTGCCATTATGGTGGCAGACTAACAATAATCACAATTCATCCACCAGGCACGGCTTTAAGCACCCCAGATGTGTCAGCTCATTCAATCCCCATCATAAGCTGGCGAGATCAATGCCTCCAACATCCACACTTTACAAAAAAATGAATTCGGCCCTGGGTGTTGCATAACTTGTCCAAGCTCACCCAGCTGGCACTAGCGGATTCCAGAGTCGTTGTGCCAAGCCTCGAGGCCATAGCTACTCCTCTGCCACCCTGGACTCTACGCTGCCTCCAGGCTTTGGCTTATGTCAGAGTCTCTGCCTGGGCTGCTCTCCCTAATGAATAACAACAGAGGAATTGGATGGAAGCTTTTGCTAAGCCCCCACTGCCTCAGATCTCAGCTATAACAGAAGTGAACTTTCATCAATAGAACCTGGAAAAAATGAAGACACCTTCACTCCCTGAGTAAATCCATGTGAAGCGTTTCACCATGGCAGAGTTAGCTAATGGAATCTGTAATAAAGAGTGGAGAAGGGGATTTTTGGAGAGATAAAAGGAGGCAGAATGGTTTTAATGCATCTCAGGTTATCCAAAAAATGGAGTTTGTCATGTGACCTGGGCAAGCCAAAGTGGTTCTTCAGTGAGCTCAATGATGAGTTGTCAGAATCCCTTCTTTTTGCTCTTGTATACAAGACTGGATAATGTCTCCCAGCTTTCTTTGCAGCTGGATGTGAATATGTAACTGAATTCTGGATACTGGCATGGGAGTGGCCGTGTTCACCACTTCTAGGCCTGGCTCACGTAGCACCCTGTACCTGGTGTTTGCTTCTCCTTCTGTTTGATCCATAGCGCTTCTACAGAGAACAAGGCTGGGAGAGCTAACAGAATCCTAAGAAAGGTAGATCTGGGTCCCAGACTTGCCACCTAAAGGCCACTCACTCTCCCAACACCAAGGATGAGCTATGCAGTCTTAGTTTGAGAAGCCACTGAAACCTGGGCTGATAACCTGCTCTGCGTGGCCAGTCTTCTGGGAAAGAGGCACAGATAAGCAAGAAGGGAACAGAATTTCAAAGGGAAGGCAGTGAAATTGTTAGTTAGACTGAAATGTCAGTTCCCACAGTGTGGCTTCTCCTACCTCACCGCCAGCCCAACACTGTAGCCCCAGGCAGAGTGTATGCCTTCCTCCAGGGGGCGTCAGTGACAACTGCTCCATGTATTCACTCTGGAGCTACAGCAACAACAGAAGAGTTGAGAAGTTCTGCTGTTGGGAGAGTAGCATGGGCGGAAGAACTCAGAGTTCCCTCTGATGCACAAGCAAACAGCCAGTGTAGTGAATCTTGTGCAAGGAAATGCTTCCAAAAACAAAAACCTCAAATGCAGAGACCCTGAGGTGGATATACCATACACTCAAAGAATTAAGATGTCAATATGGCTAGAACAGGGTCAAATGCTGGGTGGTGACAGAGGATCTGAGGTCTAGGAGATGGTGAGGACATTGGATCCTTCTGGGTTGTTGCAAGGTCTTCAGTTCATTATGAAGGCAAGCTTTAAGATTAAGGTGGGGGTGGGTTTCATCGTGAGAATGACACGATCTTGCTGATACATGAATACAATGATGTGTACTTCTAAGCAATCAAAGTCCCACCTAGCAGTTAGGTTGGGCATAGAAGCAGGGGTGCAGAGTGTGGGTGCACGGGTGTGATAGTGGAGGAAGGAGTACCAATTAGAAGGCTATGGCGATGGGTAATACGGATTGGACTGTCAATGCAGAAGGATCTAGAATCACCTAAGAGACAAGCCCTTAGGCATATCTGTGAAGGTCTATCAAGATTAGGTTCACGTGAGGTGGGAAGACTCACCCGTGCGCAGCACCGCTCCTTCGGCTCTGGTCACAAGCTGAGTAAAAATGGAGGAAGTGAACCGAGCACCAGCCTTCACTCTGCTCCCCAGCTGCCGATGCCGCATGGCAGCTGCCTCGTGCGCCTGCTGCCGGGCCTTCCTCACCAGGATGGGCTCATCTCCCCGCACTGGGAGGCATAACAAAACCTTTCCTTCCAGAGTGGCTTGTCAGTTATTTTATCACAATTCAGGCAAGGGAAGATAAAGTCTTGGCTGGAGTGCGCTGTCTCAGTTGTATGAAATAGCTTGATTCTGGCCCAGCTTTGGGAGCGGAGCTGGCAGCGTAGATATGGAAGGAAAGGAAGAAGTGAAGACAACTCTGGAATTTGAGCCTGGGCAACTGGAAAAAAGAGGTTTCCATTCCCTGAGCTAGGAAAGGCTTTGGGAGACACTGAAATAGGGGCAGATCTCAGGGTTTGATTTGGGGTATTTCAGGCTAGAGGTGCAATTTTAGCTATTCAAGTAGAGAAATACACTCTAATAATATACATGGCTCGTCATGGGGGAGCTGTCCAGGTTGGGGATACATACTTGGCATCATTTGCCCAGGCACTGTGTTTAAAGTCACAAAGTCGATAAGATAACTCAGTTCAGATAGAGACGCTTGAGACTGGGAGAAACTGTACTTCATTCTTGAAAGTCAACAGAGACAAGGAGCCCACAGAGAAAGTGGAGAACTGCCCATGACAGCAGAAAAAGAATCTAAAATAAAAAGGATAGTGGTTCTTGGCACGGAGACCTGAAAACTGTCCACTGCTGTGGGGAGGTTGACATGGATAAGAAATGACCTTGGATTAGAACACATGGAGCCACTGGGAAGAGCTGCTTTGTGGAGCAGCAGGAATGAAAACTGTTTGAGTGGGTTCAAGGTTGTCAGAGGCAAGAGTGTGGACAGAGCATATCCAGGGAATGCTCAGAGAAGCTATACTATATATAGAGAGAGAGCAGCTGTGGGGCAGGAGAGGTGTGGTCAGTGATGTTTGGATGCTTATGGGAGTGGTACCCTAGCGAATGAACTGTCACGGATGAAATAGAGGAGATAGATTCAGGATTAATGGGCATCCTTCTGAGGCCAGAGGGGGAAGAGACTCTGGGTATAATTGAAGGGTTAGCCCTGATGGATACGCGTACAGTTCTACACAGGAAGGGGGTCAGCTCAGCCCTAGGAGATGCTCAGGACAACTTTTCAGAGTGTTGCCATTTTCTCATGAGGTTAGGAGGGAAGCTTGTGATTAAGAGTAAGGAGGAGGAAGCAGAGCGAGCAGGAGCCGTGGGAGCGCAGGTTAATTCCAGACTGTGTTAAGGGCTTAGTTGAGGTTGGTGGATGTACTCCAGAAGGACGTACTCTGGAAGGAAGAACAGTCAGAATGGCTGGCTGGTCCCCAGAGGCCACATGCAGCTGTATGTGGGTAGGTGTGCCCGTGGACAGGGAGTTAGATGTAACCCCAGCCGGGTTAAAACAGGAAAGCAGAGTCCAATCACCAAGCTGGATTTTTCTTCAGTAGTCCCCAGATCTCTCGGGTACCGGGGTGTCTTTGTGCCCTTGAAATTTCATAAGTTTTAATTGTAGATTTGTGGGTGTCACATTTTAATGAATTCCTCTCTACTCAGTGGCATTCTTTTGGGGGAGGTTGAGACAGGGCAGAGTATTATTTTGTTCTTCAAGATGGTCTTTAACTTGCTATAAATCCCAGGAAGTGGCTTTAAACTAATGCAGTCCTCCTGCCTCAGTCTTCTGGGTGCTGGGATTACAGGTATAGCAGATAATATTCTAAGCATGTCAAATGGATTAACTAAGAAACTTCATTCTGCTGATGAAAATACAAAGACCCAGAGAGATTGACACGTCTCTGCCTGTAATGGTTGGGACTAATTGATAGACTCTCCTGACCATATCTGTGGGGAATTCTCTTGATTACACATTAATTGAAGTGGGAAGATCCGCCACTGTGGGAGGCACCATTCCCTAGACAAGGGATGCTAGAATATAAAAGAGTGGGGGAGGTGAGCTGAGGACTAGATGGATCCATTCGCTGCTCTCTTCAAGTAATGTGCCCAGCTGCTTCAAGCTCCTGGTGCCTTGACTTCAAGGCCATGACAGGCTGGAGCCTTGAACTGTGAGCTAAATAAACCCTTACTCTTTTAAGTTGATGCTGCCAAGAGTATTTTATTATGTCAACACCAAAGAAACTAAGGCAATGCTCAAGTTTACACAGCCAATAAATGGCAGAGCCAGATGTGGCCTGAAGGAAAAAACAAAGTGTCACTGTGGAAGTCTTGTTTTCCACCATGTGTCTCAGAAGGGTGTTCTGAGGACCAAGCACCCATTGTACCACTCTGGGCTCTGCTACTAATCTCATTCCCCATGAAAAGTGGTAGATTTCCTCTGCTTGGAAACCAGATAGGGAAATGTATTCCAACAGGCAGCCTCTCTTATGAAGGGTTCCAACTTAGCTTAAGCTCAGGAGAGTTGCTTGCCCAGCAGAGACAGAAAACAAGGGGAGATGATGTTTAGTGACTCAGTCAGCCTGCCTTACTTGATGACAAATGGGGGTGGGAGAAAGTTCGTTTCAGCTCCCAAACTTCCTCATAATTAACAATATTATAATTAGGCATGACAGCCACACAAGCCCACAAGGCTTTGCACTTGGCATGACAAGGGTGGCACCATGGTGGGCATGCTCTCTGACCAGGGATGTAGCTTGATCATGGGGCCAAAGAGGTTGGCGGAAACTGCTTCAATAAAATTACTTAAAGATCAATGTATCGGTCTCCATACCAGGCCACTTTTCCATTTCCTTAATCCCTCGTTCCCATGTTCCATAAGCTCCCATTCATTGTGCAATACTAGCAACCACTGTTTTTCCAGACACCCAAAGCCATCTGTAGCTCCTTCATCAACGAGTGCTCACTTCTGATGTGGCAAGTACCTTTGGATAGGATCAAGTGTCCTCTTGTCTAAGTGGTTGGGGATTCTCATTCCTTTTAGCACTGAGCCATGAGACCTTACAGGGGAACACCACACTCATCAATGAGAAAGGGTCTAACAGAGATTGCTTGAGCTATGGAAGTGCACAGATCCAGACCCAAGGATGCTGGGGAGTTGGGTGTGATGGAGAGAGATGGTGTTGTCCAGGATGGACCGTTTATCCCTTACCCATACCCCAGAGGAGATATTTCAACAGCTATTGTACAGTCTTGAACCTCAAAAAGCTTGTGCACACACACTTGCACACCTAACCCTAGGTGGGTCTCTTCCTCCTCAGCGATTCTGACATTGATTTGATCTACAAGATCAGGTCAAGGAGTGCTTTCCCCAGAGGAGCCAGATCTTATGCTGCACCCAGACCAAGGCCTGAACTTCCAGCCTGGGTGCCTGAGTCATCACTAGAGCATCTTGGGAGGGGAGGGGGGGCAGTCCCTGACAACAGAATCTCTCCTTGCGCCAACTCTGCTTCATGGGAACCACTGGAGCCTGTTATCTGGTACAGGAAGAGCATGAAACAATTGCCTGTGGCTCTTGGTGCTGTCATGGAGTGAGCCCCATCAGGAGTGATCCTTGTAGTTCTTGGAGAATTCTAAAAACCACTGGTACTTGCATAGCACCAAGTATTCGCAAGTTCAAGTACAGGGCCTGGCACATGGCAGTGATCTGAAACCTGCCTGGATGGTGGCCTAGAGATGGCTCTCCCATGGCAGCTTTTTAAAAACTCTTAAATAATCCCCCTTTAAAAGGTCTATGTGTATGTGTCTCTTTGTGTGTATGTATGGGGCACACGCATAGAACCTGAGGAGGCCAGGAGAGGGTGCGGGATCCCCTGGAGTTGGAGTTACAGGCAGTTGTGATCTGCCTGATGTGGGTGCTGGGGACCAAACTTGCGTCTTCTTCAAGAGCAGGGTACACACCTAATGACCAATCCAGCTCTCCAGGCCCTCCACCACCATATATAATTTTCTTTCTTTCTTTCTTTCTTTCTTTCTTTCTTTCTTTCTTTCTTTCTTTCTTTCTTTCCTTCTTTCTTTCCTTCCTTCCTTCCTTCCTTCCCTTCCCTTCCCTTCCCTTCCTCCCTCTCTCCTCCCCTCCTTCTTTTCCTTCCCTCCTTTTTCCTTTTGGTGGCATTGAGGGTCAAACTCAGAGCCTCCTACACACAAGGCAAACTCACTACCAACTGCCCCTCTTGCTGCCACTTTGAAGATAACTTAGCACAGGAATGTATTAAACTGTAGAAAAGTCAGAAAAGCCGGAATGAAGCGGAGAGCCGAGGAGTCCTATAACCCCACTCTTGCTGGTTTTTACACCTTTGAATGTTCACAGCTGCCAGAACGTCCCTGTGTCGACACATAAATGTATTTTACAGATGGCTAGGCCAGCACAGTCTACGCTGTTTTGTCACCTTCTCTTCTACTTGATGAAACGTCATGCGCATCTCTCAGTGTCAGCCCACAGACACTCCATCATCCTTAATGACTACATTGCAATGCTTCGGGTCAATACACTAAATTCATTTAGCCAACCCTGTGCTGTTGGGTATTTATGCATCTTTCATGTTTCTCCCCGTCATAAACAAGACCATAATAAATATTTTCCTGCCTACAGTCGTTCCTTGGGGAAGCTGGAGTATAGGAATTTGGGGGTGAGCATTCCATGGCTCTAGTAAGTGGCGGGTGACATAATGGCATTGTTTTTAGTGACAACCATAACGAAAGCCAGTTTTATTAAGCATTGACTCTATATCACTTAGTCACTGTGTTAAGGATGTTAGATGCAAGAGACCTTTGGTTCTTATTGTTGGTATTATAAATATTCCTGTTTTTATTCTTTAATAGATGTTTAGAGGAATGTGGCACACACGTGTCTATGGATGTGGAGACCTGAGGAAGATATTGGATATTTCTCTATCATTTTCTGTCTTATTGCCTTCACACTGGGTCTTCCACTGAACATGAGGTTCACTGTTTTGACTAGGCTTAGGCTGGCTTGCCAGCAAGCCTCTGAGATCCACCTGACTCTCACCCCAAATACTGGGGTGCAGGCACACTCAGCCATTCTCAGCGTCTTTTAGATGGGTACTGGGCATTCTAATGGGTCCTCATGTTTCACAAAAAGTTCTCTTTACCCACTGAACCATCTCTCCAGTCCCAATTTCCTACTCTTCTAAAGAGAAAATGAAAGCTCAAAAGATGGAAATGATTTGCCCCAAATCCCATGATGAATAAGTACAGACACAATTTGGACCCCACTCTGAAGACTCCTAAGCGGCTACTGTAGACTACACGCTAGATGGTGTGAGGGAACTCATTTTTCTACACTCTAGCTTCATACAGAATCCTTACTAGGCACTGGTTAAGTAATGAAAGTATCAGATCATTTGTGGTTGGAAATGGCCTTGGGCTCTTTTTCTTCCTGGTTATATAGCTCTTTGCAGTAGAGACTCAAAGCTCCACCCTTAGAAAGTCAGGCCTGTTTCCACACCCTGAATCCAGTGCTGGCCTTTGTGGCTTGCCTTACTCATGAACTAGGTCAAATGGAACATGCCTGACTTCCCACTTTCCCCTGCCCTGGCATCTGTACTGCAATGAGGTTAGAACCCAAGGATGCAGGGCTCTGTGGCTGATTCCACCAACTCTGCCCGAAAGACAGGTGCCTGGAGATGCAGGATGGACCCCAAAGGAGACCGACAGGACCACCTACTGAGTGGCCAGCTCATAAATGCTTGCCTGGGTTGAGCCTACAAGCATTGGTGTGATAGCTATGTGGCAAAAGCTCATACGAATGCGCGAAAGCCGCTACTGAGGAGGTTATGTGTGGCTCATGCAGACTGGGTGACAGGGGGAGGTGTGGAAAAATGAGCCACGTGGCCCTAGGAAGGCATTGCAGAAGAGGGAGCAGCCCGTGCATTGCAGCATGAGCAATAAATAGCCAAGGCTCATGAAGCAGAACAGGAAAGTGAGTCTGCATGCACAATGAGGCAGACCTCCACTGCAGGCGTGGTGGGCTGCCAACTGTGGGCGTGGTGGGCTGCCGACGGTGGTCTGCCAACTGCGAATGTAGTGGGTTTCCAATTGCTGGCATGGTGGGCTCCCGACCGTGGGCATGGTGGGCTGCTGGAAGTGGCTTTACAGGGCTTAAGCCAAGCAGAAACCTTCCTATTGCTGGCAATGCAACTAGATGCCATTTACACAGCAATGCAGGATAAATAAATAAACAAATACATACATACATACATACATACATCACCTGGCAGATTCCCTGGCAGCCTTTCACAGAACTACCCTGGGGGCTGGAGCAGCTATAGCTGGCGCTGTTTGCCCTTTCAAGTGGAGAACTGGAATTCCAGTCTCTGGCCACTGGAAAATGCTGCTGCTGCTTCTCCCTCTGACTGAGACCTGGCCTTGAGGCATCCTGTGCCCTGGGAAGTCCTGAAGAAGCAATTCCTGCCTCCTCCCACCAGTCACTTCATGCAAAAGACGTTTTCCAGTAGCCGTGATGCAGGTGGTGCTCTTAGCAATATTCTGACGAGAGAACTGGGCCAAATCCTCACCCAGCAAGGCACTCACTCACTAATTCATTCTTGCATGCATTCATTCATCCATTCATCCATTTATTTATGCATGCATCTGCTCACTCATGCATTCAGTCCAGGAACATCCCCAGCCCAGACATGACACAAGAGCAGCTTACAGACTAGCATGGAAGTTAGATCCAAATAGGTGCTAAGGAGACACAGAATCCCACTGTCACCAGTTCCTAGTATCTCGTGAATAAAGGTGTCTCTTGAAACGTCTATGCTGATCTCAGCTATACCAAGGTGACAGCAAGGGTGGTTGCAAATGGTGTCTCAGAGGTGAACCTGGTCTGGTGTGGCCTGTGATGGAGCTGTCTCCAGCATCTGAAAGAATCCAAGTAGCTGGGGTAGCGAGAGGAGAAAGAGATGAAGACACCGGATGCTGGAACTCAGTCACTCTTGGCTTCTAGTGTCAGTTACAAGAGGAGGGTCCTGGCTGAGTTGCTGAGCTCCTATGAGAAGCCAAGGTCAGAGCCCTGAAAGTGATGTTATCTGGGTTTGTGCCACCATGCGACCAGGAAAGAGCATTCACACCTAACAGCACTTTTAAGACTGTTTTTTTTTTTTATTATATTCAGTTGTGCGTATGTGGTGGTATGTGTAAGCGAGTGCTGGAGCCCACGGAGGCCAGAGGCATTGGATCCCCTTGAGCTGGAGTTAAGAGAAGCTCTGAGTGCCCACAATGTGTTTTGTAACCAGATTCAGTGCTCAGTAAGAACAGAATGTGGTGGTAACTGCTAAGCCATCTCTCTGACCCTCTTTTTAAGCAGTGTGTATCAAGGCCCTATTTTATTGGCCATATGAAAAGAGATTGGGCATTAAAGCAGGATCCTGCCTCCAGGAACTTATGGGCATTTGGCTGAGATAGGTGTACAGATAAATGGTGTCATGTTGGGGTGATCGATGCTATGATGGGAGAAAGCCCGGATGCTTGGAGAGTCAGGGGAAGGGCTCGGGCAGGTGGGAAAGGCTTTGTCTTGGAGCTGTGTGATTAGGCATTTTGGGTGATGGAGAGGGATGTTAGGAGGAAAGAGGGATTGAATTCACCAAGATGCAGCAGAATAAAATGGCATAAAACACTCCAGCATCTCTGAGTGTGCAATGAACAGAGTTCCATGGAAATAAAATCAGAAGAGGACATGCAGGGGCCAGACGGTGCAGGGATTTGTGGCCTGGCTGGAGGCCCTGGTCTTCGTTCTGTGAAAAGCGTTAGCCAGAGTGATATAGCCCGGGATATCTTTTAGAAAATGTTAGTTGGTAGCTGAATGGAGGTGGTTTGTAGATATAGGCATGAGACCAGGGGCACTTATACCTTCTAGAAGATTCGGTAAGAATCTCCGCAAGAAATGATGGAGACAAGCATAGCAGGTGACTGGGTGCCAAAGCTCTGGAACCAACGTCCAGAGTTCAACACCTCTCCCAGATCCCTTACCAGTGGTATGACCCTGGATAAGCTACTTAACCTATCTGCACTTGGTTTTCTTCATCAATAAACCAATACTCATAAGAGCAATGATGCACAATAGCTGTTCTCTGGGCAAAATGAGGGGACTGGCTGTTTTTGTTAAGTCCACCCGACCTGATGATTGCACATGGGCTGTCAGCTAGAGGCTGAGTCTAGAGTTGGCTTCCATGGGGGCTGGCTCAGACAATGCCATTCCCAGGAGCAAAAGAAGTGGTCCAAGTAGAGATGGGCCAAAAAGGAGAGAGGTAAGAGTCTGCTGCATGGGTCTTTTGAAGCTCAAATCCAACACTTGTCCCATGACCTAAGTTACTGCTGCTCCTCCTGCTTCTCCTGGATTTCCCAAAGCCTGGCTGATGCCTGCGCCCCCCAGAAGCTCCAAACTCTTGATCTTCCTGCCTCGGTTGAGTCTCACATGCCTGAGTTTTGTTTAAGTTTCCCTAGAGAGAATCCCGTCCCTTCAGTGTCCACCCTGTCCACAGTGTGGGGAGGGTGAAAGAGGCAGAATCTGATCGACCCTTTGGAGAATGATCCAAAGAAGAACAGAAACGTCAGTCTCCTGCAAATATCATGATCCAGGGCTAGATATTCATCAGCCCATCGACTGCTCACAGCCACCATGAGGCAGTCGATACCATCCCCATTATTTTTCTATGAGAGCACAAAGAGCCAGAGGAGACCTGGATCCAAATTGCTAATCATTCTGCCGTGGCCATCCTGCCTCGGGTAAAGAAGGAAAGAGAGGGCTGCTTACTCAGCGTGGGCTTTGTTACCCACACGAGAAGGTGTTCTACCTTTAATTGGTGCTTTCGTGTGGACAACCAGGCAAATGAAGTATGGTTAAATGGGCTCTGTAGAGCAGTAGACAGGGGAAAAGACTCGTTTTTCTCCCCAGGATTAACGTATATCTGTCTCTGGCTTGTAATAACAATTGTAACTAACAGAGAGGGAACGCTTCAATGAAACCTGTCAGTGATGTGATCAGCACCTCGTGTACACCATGTCACTGAACAGCTGACACAATCCATGAATCAGTCTATTAGTACGGTGTTGGTTGGAGTCTCTGATTCTTCAGGTGGAGAACTTGGTTGTTTCCCATTGGCCACCTGAGAACATGGAGGCTCAGACGTTGAGATAACCCTTTATCTTTGTCTATTGTGCGTGTGTGTATGTGTGTGAACAGGATCATAGGGATGTACCTGTGTATGTGTACTTGTGTACACACTCATGTGGAGGCCAGAGACCAACCCTGGATGCTGTTTCTTGGTTTCGAGCCTTTTCCTTTTGTGTTCGAGTCTTTCCCTGCTCTAGAACTTACCAGGTGGGCTAGGTTGAAGATCAGTAAGCCCCAGAAAATTCTGGCTATACCTCTCCATCACAGGCTGCCGCCATGCCTGGCTTTGCTTTTTTAAAAGTTCTGGGGGCGGGTCGAACTCAGATCCTTGTCCTTGCAAAGCAAACACTTTACTACTTGAGCTTCTCTTGGGTCCTGTTGTAAATTACTGCACCAAGTTCACGCAGTGGTTCAGTGGCAGAGTGTGGTCCAGGTGCCCTCATCCCACAGCTTCTGCTGCCCTTTAAAGCTGAAGAAAACCCCTTTACAGTTACTGGACAGAGCAGGTGACTTGTATAGACTCCCCATGCTCCTAGAACCCACCTTGAAGGCTAGCATGCAGCTCCTGAGATGACCTTAGATCAAGTGCTCCCAACCTTGGATCCACTCCTAGACCAGAAGTCTTGTGTTCAACCCATACCCAAGATGCACAGATGGAGTACCACAGTCCAGGCCTTGTTAAAGAGAGAAACCTATGACTCTCCTTCAAGCACTTCCCAGATCTTGCCGCTGAACAAGAGATTTATTGGTCTGAAGCTCAGATTCATCCCTGGAACATAAAATATTGGATACCTTTCCATCACAGTGACATGATGTCACATAGAAAGGAATTATGGGAGGAAACATTTGCTTAGGTTCATGATCTCAGAGGGTCTCAGTATAACATGGATGGCATGGCAGAATTCACGGCAATGGGAATCTATGGCAGAGAATTCTTACATCTCAGAAGATCAAGTAGCAGAGAGCAGGCAAGAACCAGAAGTGGATACAAACTTCAAAGTCTTGTCCGTAGCAGTCTTCAGAATACTGCCACAAGCTGTGGACCAGCCATCATAACAGGAGCCTGTGGGGGACATTGCAGATTCACACCACAACCATGACTAACAGTAACACTGAGGGTTCTGATAACTGCTGCTTTATAATGAAGTCCCACCCCAAAACTTAGCAGGTTGAAACAGCTGCCCCTGATTTTGTAGATAAGGCGCATGGGAAAGGTGGAACTGTGCAGAATGGGCACGAGGACACCCACAGTTGGAATGAGAAGTCATTTGGGCCTGATGCTGTCTGAAGTTTCCATTGAGCTGAACATCCAGAATGGTAGACCACAGTGTCTGCTGTTTCCTGACATTTTCGTGAGCTGTTGAGGTGCCTACACATGGCTCCTTCAGAAAAACAGTCTTGGGGGCATGATTTCTCATGTGGCATTTAATAGCTCATAAAGAGAGTCCTTTCCAAGAAGGGAAAAAAACACATTGTTTTATCACCCAGACATTAGAATCAACCAGTCATTCCATCTCTTGATGATGAGTGAGTCACGGGATGGTCAAGTTCAAGGGGAACACAATTAAGTTCTGCTTCTAAGTGGGAGGAGGGAGTTCCAAGAGGCATATTGCTGTGTCATCAGCTTTAGAAAATGCAATCTGCCTCCCTTGCTCTGCCGTCGTGCACACAGAGACCACTTAAGGCAAAGCTTAGCATATAGAAAGTGTTTGGTAAAGGGTAACTGTTGTTATTGGATGTGATGACCTTGGGAAGTGCCTCTCAACACATCGGGTTAGTGGGGGGAGTTGAAGAAAGGATGAAAAGGGTGATGGTGGTAATGTGTTGGCAGCACTGGTCCATGGCAATGACCAAGAAGATAAGATTCCCCAAAAGCTGAACACCCATCTGTTGAACTAAATAACCCCGAGAAAGACAGGATTTCTAGAAGGGAAAGGAACCGTTTACAGGCTACAGGAGAGGGAGTCTTGAACAAGGGGAGCTGTGTGGTCCAGGAGCCAGGAAAGAGGAGGTAGAAACAAAAGCCAAGCTGGCTGAGAATGGAGAGCTATCAGGCATATCCTCAGCTCCGTGGCATGAAAAGAGACGATGGGTTATGAGGAGGACGGGTCCTAAGGACACAAGAGTCCCCAGGCCTGGCAAGGACCCTCCACAGTTCAGGAATACAAAGCTCAGTCCAGGGAGGCTGCATAACTTTGGGTCTGTGTCTAGGCTAGTCCCCAAGGCTCCACAAACCTCTTCACCTCTGGAGACTGGGGATCCAAGGTGTGCTTCCCCGTTGGTATCCTAGAATGCAAGAGCCGGAGGATGGGAAGGGTTACTGTGAAAGGCTGGTGTCAAGACACAGCATGGCTCTCACACAAACTCACAGCAGTTATTGTGGCCCATTCAAAATCAGAAGACAGGGATAAGGGCTGAGAAACGCTGTCTTCCAGGTGTGCCATAGCCAGTACAGCCAGCAACAACTGCCATGAATTTCCACAGCACCCAGTCACGGATCTGGGAGGAGCCCACAGGCTCCTGCTCCTCCCTGCTGGCATGCTATCTACTGGTGGATTCTGGAGGAGGGACCGTTGTGAAATATTATCTTAAGAATTGTTCCATTCATTTATGCTGTGGAACATTTGTTTAATGATGCACAGCTGTGTTGCATTCTTTAATGATGCGCTTGTTTAACTCTGTGAAGCTGTGTTACTTTGCCGGTCTAAAACACCTGATTGGTCTACTAAAGAGTTGAATGGCCAATAGCCAGGCAGGAAACAGGATATAGGTGGGGCTGGCAGGCAGAGAGCATTAAGAGGAGGAGAAATATGGAAGGAGCAGAATGAGGGGGAGGACTCCAGGGCCCAGCCACCCAGATACACAGAAAGTCACAAAGGAAGAAGTAAAGTATACAGAAATAGAGAAAAGCAAAAGCCCAGAGGTCAAAGGTAGACGGGATAATTTAAGAAAAGCTGTCTAGAAAAAAAAGCCAAGCTTAGGCCAGGTGTTTATAAGAAAGATGCCTCCACATGGTTTATTTGGAAACTGGGTGGTGGGCACCTGCAAAGAGTCAAGAGCCAAAAGAGTACAAACAGCCAACTACAAGAGTCAGTCATTATTTTCAGCTGTGTACTCAATGAGAAACCTACCAGACTCCAGTGGACAATTTTCAACCCAAGGCCACACAGGTGATCCTGGTTAAACTCAGTCATAACAAAATGGTAGGAAAGGAACCGTAGGGGTGGGAGGGAGACTGAAGAGGGTGAGGATTATAGTCATCACCAAATGAAATTGTCAAGGAGCAAATTCGAAGAAGTTCAAAACAAAATAAGATGTAATCTCCACAGCACGGCTCTGGCAACAACGCCCATGGTCAACACGCTCATCTTGATTGATATTTATTATTCACTCTGGTTCCGATGAGTGGCTTTGGAGCCCCTAAACACTAAGCTTTTTCTTGCTTCAGGACCTTCACCCACACTCCTTCTCCCTTTGCACACCTCTCCCCTTCAGCTTGCAGCTCCCAGCATCTCCTCTTCAACCAAGATCTTCACAGCCTCCTGTTTTAAACTGGCTTCTCCTTTTATCCACTTTGTTACTAGCATAGGAAACCTGAGATGGAGGAATTTACAGCAAACAGAAATGTGGTTTTAGAGCCTTGGACAGTTCAGGACTAGGGAGGTGGGTATCTGGCAAATGGTCTTGATGTGGCGTCCCATAGAGGATAAGAGGAAGATGAGAGACCTGACAGGCCAGACTTGGGCTGGGGCTGTAACTCTATTGTGAAGCACTTACCCAGCATGCACTAGGCTCTCAGAATCAGTGCCTAGTGCTCCCTCCCCTCCCCCACATGGCCACCTCCTTAATGACAGTACCATCCCCACACCACATCCCTCAAGGTCCCCACCTCCTCATCCCATTGCAAAGACAAACTAAATTCCTGTATGAATTAGGAGAGAGATTTTTAAAGATACCTTTTCAATCCTCTGTTAAATCTCTATTTTTTTTCCCTTCACATCATTTCTCGCGAGGCTGTATGCTTGTGTATTGGACAGCTTCAGCGCATGTTGCCCCCTTTCCCCACTAGACAGCGAGCAAAATGAAGACAGAGGCTATGGCTGCCACCCTCACTCTGTGTACCTAAGGCATCTGGTCCCACGCCTGGCGCTCGGAAGCTATGCAGCGAATATCGGCTGTGAACAAGTCAATGACCTATGTGCGGTTGAACCAAAGAGCATGGACACCAACCACTGTGGAGCCACAAGGCTAGAGCAGCTCAGAATGGAAGGCTTAGAATCGTGGTGGCCTTGACTCCTGGGGGTGGGCTGTGTTGGAGGGATGGAGAGTTTCATGGCTGCCAGAAGCAGGGCTCCTTTTACTGGTGTGGTCTTTTTGAGATGAGTTTCTAGGAAATATCTTGTCTGTGCTGAAAAACCTTGTGTCTTCTAACACAGAAATGAGAGCACCATTACCCAGTATGTGCTCATCCTAGGAACAGAGACCAATCAAGGTCTTCCACTTGAATGGTCTTGGGGAGGGACCTGACTCTGCCATTCATGAAGGTCAGGCTGTTCTCTCTGGTCAGGAAGTTCCCTGTATTTACAAAGTGTCCCTGCAAAAGCTTGTGTCTCAAGAATAAAGTCTCTCTCTCTCTCTCTCTTTCACTTAAAATGTGATATCACAGCTCCTTCTACCCAGTGCTAGACTCCATTTTGACCTTGAATCTGAGCAAGCCTGTGACTTGCTTTGGTAAACGGAAAATGACAGAAGTGGCATCATACCACTGGCCTGTTGAGATATCTTGGTCATTCTTATTCCTTATAAACTTCTAAGTTGTCCCATGAACAAACCCAGGTCATACTGTGGGAGGCTGAAAGATTCACAAAAGTGGACCTAATCATCCCAGCCAATCTCCTCCTAGACCAGCAGTCTTCATTAAGGAGGAAATAAGGAAGCGAAAGCTGCTAGGGGCACCCTAGCCCAACTGTGACAAGAGCTGACTGGCCAACCCATGGACCTGGGAGTCAACACCCACAGTTGTTATGAGAAGGACTTAAATATCCTAAGTGAACTAATGGATGCACTTTGTGTGGGTGTGTAGTGGTGTTTCATTTGTATTTTAATAAGTAAAGCTTGCCTGAAGATCAGAGAGTAAAACAGCCCCACTGGTCAGCCTTCCAGACCAGGCAGTGGTGACACACACCTTTATTCCCAGTAGCCTCACTAGCTTACCATAGAAACTGGGTGGTAGTGGTGCATGCTTTTAATCCCAGCACTGGAGAGGAATATAGGACGAGAGGAGACAGCTCTCAGACACAGTCTCATTCTCAGATTCCTAGAGGCAGGTTCACCATTTTGAACTGAGGTAGAGGTAAGAACCAGTGGCTGGGTGTTTTGCTTTTCTGAGCTTCAGGCTGAATCCCAATACCTGTCTCTGGGCTTGTATTAATCGTGCTACATAGGTGTGCGAATGTGTAGTCTATGGACATTCACAAGTCTATGGAGGCAAGAGGTAAGGTTTAGTGTCTTCCTTAATTGCTCCCCATTTTATCCTTTGAGACAAGATCTCTCACTCAACCTGGAGCTCCCCAGTTCAGCAGGACTAGCTGACCAACAGGCTCCTGTACCTGCCTCCCCAGTGCAAAGATTACAGCTCTCGCCACCATACCTGGCTTTTTATGTGAGTCCCAGGGATCTAAACTCAGGACCCCTTGCTTGCACAGCAGGTCTCATTGACTGAGACGTCTCTCTAGCCCTGGGGAAACGATTTCTTACATGAATGATTTAGATCTGACATTTTTCCTGACTCTGGTATGGCCTCAAAGTTCCTCCGTCCACATAGAGTTCTGTGGAAATTCTACCAGTGACTATAAAGCTCCAAAGGGATGTGGTCAAAGGACACAGCTTTGCAAAGAGGCTGAGCAGTTTATCCTGACCCTGGGGGACCCTGGGGGACCCTGGGCAAGTCGCTTGAGCTTTGAGGACCTTGCTTCCTTTCTGTGGATATCAAGAGAACAACTTAAGCTACTTTCAAGCCCTTCAGCCCCTGTCACACAAACAGCCCTGCGAATCTCAGTCTCCGGTACTTTTATGTAAAAGCAAGAAAGGCTAATCCGGGGCTCACCCTGCCCTGCAGGATAACCCAGAAGGACAAGGTGCTATTTCCTCATGGTACCTTGGCTATGGCTGGCACTTACAGGAATGTGAGCATCTTCAACAGGAATGAATGGCTTTCAAATAATTCACTGGGTTTATCAACATGTGTGAACACCCAGATTTCCAGCAAATAGGAAGAACTGGAGTAGAACCGATGTCTGGAGTTACAGGCAGTCTTCATCATAGTCCCTCAAAGAACCACAAACAACTACCTTATCTGTCTTCTCTTAGGTTCTGCCTGAAGGTGAGGATTAAGGAGAAACTGAGTCTCTCTCTTATTGTGGTAAGAATATTAGATGTCCCCAGTGGGCTCATGGTGTGTTTGAGTACTTGGTCTCCATTTGATGGTGATATCTAAGAAGGTTTTGGAAGCTTTAGGGTTTGCTGTATCACTGGGGGCAGGCTTTGGGTTTATGGCTTGGTTCCACTTGCTGTTATTTGATTGTTTCCCGAGGGCAGAGGCAATGTGACCAGCCAACTCCCTGCTTGTGCCACCATGCCATTCCTGCCATTGCCACATCTTTCCCACCATGATGGACTCTATCCCTCTGGGACCCTTTCCCCTTTGTTTTGGAGAAACAGAAAAGAAACTAGAACACTTTCCTAAGAGGTCCAAGATTGGCACAAAGATCAACACACCATGGTTAAAGACACTGAGGAGGAGCTGGGGAGACAGCTCAGAGGTTAAGAGTGCTTGCCGCCCTAACAGAGGATCTGGGCTTGGCTCCCAGCATCCGCACCGGGCAGCTCACAGTGGAATCTATAACTCCAGCTCCAAGAGAGCTGATGCCTTTTCTGGCCTCTGCAAACAGACACACGCATGCACATGGTGCATATTCATACACTCAGGCACACACGGACACACGCATGCACATGGTGCATATTCATACACTCAGGCACACACGGGCACACGCATGCACATGGTGCATATTCATACACTCAGGCACACACGGACACATAAACAAATCTCTAAAGATTCAGGTTCATGGAGCTCTTTACTGAGGTCTGAGCACATATAATTGTAGTTGATAAGTGAAGAAAAAGCTTTTCCTATGGACAATTGTGAATAAATGGTAGTAATTTATCAAGGCCTTGCACACGCTGGGCAAGTACTCTACCACTGAGCTACACTCTTACACCTCATTCTACTTTTTATTTTGGGTCAGGGTCTCTCTAATTTGCCCAGGATAAAGCCTCATTCTGTAGCTCAGGAAAGCGTTCGACTTACAATTTTCTGGACTATGCCTCTTGAGTCACTAGGTAACAGCCTGTGCCACACAGCCCAGCAAATTCTAGCAATTTGCACAATTTGGCAGACATGTAGTGTGGTGATGCAATCTCAGAGGTGCCTAATTAGAAGTCAAAATCTGTAGTCTGCCTGAGGATAGTGTCAACGGGCAAGAAGTCAGCCTTCTAGATAGACAGCGGGACTGTAGAATCAAAGCAAACATTCTCGTGAGGAGACCCGATCAAGTACAACAAAGCATCATCAATTCAAAGTTCAAGAAAGTCAAGGAATGAGCAGGCACCAGAGTCCACATCTACAATGACACAGAGCAGGGAGCAAAGCAGAAGGAAACTTAGGCAGAAAGTGTTCTAAACAGGGTAGGCGTCATAGCGGAAGTGTGGATACAGTTCCGCAACAGAGTGCTTGCCTGGCAAGCTGGACACCCGAGTTTCAGCTCTAGCACCCAAAGGTGAATACAATAAATAAGTGAAGTGTTGGCGTTGTTTGCTAAAAGTCATAGAAAAATTTTAAAAAGTAGATTACTAATCAGAAAGGTAGTTTGTGATCATGAAACTGAAACGTTCATTTCCGGTCCCTCTGGGTGCAGGAGTTGAGGCTGTGATGCTAAGAGAGATCTTCCCTCCATGTTTTCATTTAGTCCAGCTCTTCCCCATGTGGACACTTTGACAGCTCCCTCCTTGAGGGCCACTGGGAGCAATGGCACCACTAGAGCGTCCCTCACCC
Source organism: Ondatra zibethicus (assembly GCA_004026605.1). Classification (NCBI taxonomy): domain Eukaryota; kingdom Metazoa; phylum Chordata; class Mammalia; order Rodentia; family Cricetidae; genus Ondatra; species Ondatra zibethicus. The sequence goes on along the minus strand of PVIU01002204.1, from coordinate 77,005 downwards.
ACAGTCTGCAGCTAGCAGGAAGACACACCATTTTTCAGTGGTTACAAAGGTTCTAGGCCTGAGTCTTTAGGACCCAGTAAAGTTGTATGGTTTGGCCCGAACCATTAACAGCTCCTAATTGGTTTTAGCTAATGGGGACCCACCTAAGAGTTGGCAGGTGCCAACCCTGCCTGCACTGTACGAGTTAGGGGTAGAGAACGTCAGCTCCTGAAAAGAAATCCAGGGTTCTTTTTTATTTCCCCGTCTTTACCTAGATGTGTCAATGGGAGCTGCCATCAGCACCAGTGCTCACTGCAGGCAGCTAGCAATTGAATACGGAACACAGGAAAGTCTGGGCTTGTCTGAGAACAAAGCACAAAAGTGTAGACAATTGCCCTAGTTAGGGTTTCCATTGCCGTGATAAAACACCATGCGAGAAAACACCGTGTCCAAAAGCACCTTGGGGATTATTTCAGCTTCCAGTTCCACATCACTGAGGGAAGTCAGGGCATAAACTCAAGCAGGGTAGGACCTGAAGGTAGGAATGGATGCAGAGGCCATGGAGGGGTGTTGATTACTGGCTTTCTCTTCATGGCTTGTTCAGATTGCTCTCTTACACACTCCAGGACCACGGGCCCACGCTGGTACCACCCATGACGGGCCAGACCTTCTTACAGCAACCACTAATTAAGAAAATGCACTACAGTTTTCTCTACAGGCCAGTATTACGGAGGCATTTTCTCAATTGAGAGTCTCTTCTCTCCTATGACTCTAATGCATGTCAAATTGACACAAAACTAGCCAACACAATAATGGATGCTAATAAAATCAGGCAAATCATGGCTAGCTATGGAAGGAAACAGGCTTCATGGAGAACGCCTTTGGCCTTGGAGCGCTCTGGGTCACAGCAGTTCTTGAGACCCAGAAGCACTTAGCAGCCCATTTTGGGTACCACACAAGAGCACATTTGGAACTGGCAGACCAGTCAGAGAGAAGGGAAGTTTCCTGGGCTAGAGACTCAGAGCAAAGATAAACATGCCTGGGAAAGAAACTGGCTAGGTTTTGAGGAAACCAAAACAATGGGAGGCGTATCGAGCAGAGCTCTGGGTATTGTGCACATTTCGCAGACCCCAGATGCAGCCCGCAGACGCAAAGGGTGTCGGCTGTAATGCTCGAATTGCCGTGGCTCCGAGCTCCCACCTGCTGGATTACACCATTTATAAAACAGAATCCCAGTTTTCCTGACAGTTCTGTCACAGTCTGTCACCTAGGCCCAAAGCGGTTTACTCTTCCACAAGTCCATAGTAGCTCTCACAAAACAACTCAGTCAGTTACTGGCTTTCATGCCCTACCCAGTGAGGCCCAAACCTGCCATCTGGGACAGAGAGGAATAGATCCGAGGCCATGTCTCCCACAAGTCTCTTCCATCTTTAGCCTGTAGCTGGACTCAAACAAGCTGCCCTTCTCCTTCCATAGCTTCCTCCTCCACCATAGATACAAGTTGGAGAGAGTTCGCTTATTGGATTAATATTTATGGGTGCTAATACAGCATGTGTTGGACTTTCCAGCTTAATGGAAACAACAGAACAAAACGGGTGAACAATGTGTATACACATCCAACAGTAAGAAATGTGGCTTAAACTATGTGAGTAGAAATTAATGTAATTCGTCACCTTGGCAGGCCAAAGAAGAAAAATCATAGACGCATATAAATAAATCCATAAAAGGCTATTTGAAAAAAAAAACCATTATCCATTCATGATAAGAATTCTCAGCAAAATACAAAAAAAAGAGGCAGATTTCCTCAAATTGACAAAATATCCCTACGAAGCTCCACAGTTGGCAACTGGTTTCATGATGAGAAACTACACGTTTTCCCAGGAAAATCAGGAATAGTGGTGCATGCTCCCAATGCCCAATGCAATGCAACAAGGGAATGTCTTAGTCTGTGTTTAGGGGGTTATGTCTAGAAAGGTTTCCCTAAGGAAGGACAACCCATTCCGAAGGCAGGCAGCACTATCCCATGATCTGAGATCCTAGGCTAATTACAAAAGGAAACAGGAAGCTGATTACCGACATCCATCTTTCTCTGCTTCCTGGCTGGGGACGTAATGTGAGCAGCCATGTTCCCACTGGCCTGCCTCCCTCACCATGGTGAATGGTACCCTTAGCCTGTGAGATAAAATCACCTCTTCCCCTTTGTTATTTTTTTCAGTCACTGTGATTAGACACCATGACCAAGACAACTTCCAGAATAATGAGTTTAGGGGGGGCTTACGGGTTCAGAGGGTGAGTGGATTACCGTAGGGACCACGGCAGCAGGCTGGCAGGCATGGTGGTAGAGCGGTAGCTGTTTGGAAACCTTACAGTCTGCGTCAGTGACAGACTTCATCAATAAGGCCACCCCTTCTAGTCTTTCCCAAACAGTCTCACCAACTGGAGACCAAACAATCAAGCGTATGAGCCTGTGGGGGCCTTCCCTATTCAGTTGGCCACGCCTTCCTTAATTTGCCTTTGTCAACTGTTTAGCCACGACAATGAGAAAAGTAACTAATGTATGTGTTATAATGAAGCACTTGCAATTAGAATTTTAAATATCACCCTTGATATGAGCTAACCTAAAAGGAAATGCAGAGATATAAAGCTAGAGAGAGGGGGGAGGGGAATCTATATTAGGAAAGCATTAAAACTCTAAAAGCTAAATGAAGTAAAATATAAGCAAATGGGGAGATTTTCCAGTGTGTTTGTGGGGAGCGGAACCTTGAGATTAAGATGTCAGTTATTTTAAACGTAATCTATTGCTTCAATGCAATCCCAAACAGAATCTTGACAAGTTGTTATTTGTATACTCGCAAACTGATCCCGAGGTTTATATGGAAAGGCAGAGGACAGAGAATAGCCCACACAGTGCTGATGGAGAAGAACCAAGTGGGAGGACGGGCACTACCTAGCTCAGCACTTTGTGTGGCTGAATCAATGCAGGGAGTATGTTTTATTTTAAAGAAGAGATGAGTAGACTGCTGGAACAGAATAGGAATTGACCCATTTGAAGTCAACTAACCTTTGACAGAGAAGCACAGACAATAAGCGGAGAAACGCTAGTCTGGCCAGCAAATGGGCCTGAGACAGTTGCACACCCACTCGAAAAGCAATGACTCTAATACAGACAGCTCACTTCTCATAACATTAATTCACAATGTACATGAGACCTACATCTATGACTCAAAACAATAAAACTCCTGGAAGACAACCCAGGAGATTGAGACAAGTAAAATATGTGCATTATAATCTCCGGGGCAACCACCAAAAAAATACAGCAGGGATATAGATAAAAAGCCAAGACAGTCATCCAAATAGAGTGCTGAGAGTGTTCTCCTAACTCAAAAGAAGACAGGAAAATCAGAGTAAAGGAATAAGGCACCGCCAAGATGAGAAAGGACCAGCAGGATAGCCGTCCACGAAGGAGATGCACACCTGTCTCACGACTCCTCCCTGATGACCAGCAGGATAGCCGTCCACGAAGGAGATGTACACCCGTCTCCTGACTTCTTCCTGGTGAGGAGTTACAAGTCTTGGACATGAGAGAAGAGACTCTCAGAGACCTCTAGTGAGAAGGAAGCAGGAAATCAGAAACAAAAGCATGATGACAGAGACCCTGATGTTTTTCCAGAAGGGAAACAGAGCATACTCGTCCATGCTGATGTTTCCTGACCTCCAGTCTGGCAAAAGACCAGGACTCGCTCAACTCCTCTATGGTCCTGCTCCTGCTCCACCAGACTGAGCAACAGGTCTCTTGAATAAAATCAGAGAGTATAAAGTTCCCAACGGGGTGAGTCTCCTTGCCAGAGGGGAGCTCTTCTTTCACATTGAGCCCACAGTTCCCCTCTCTACATTTAGATATCAGACTGGGCCGGGGAGAGGCAATCCAAGAGGATCCACTAAGACACATGGATCTGGAAGCCTGTCTTCCCACAGATCGGAGACTCTCCAGGTAGGCTAATACTCCTAGATATAGACCCAGACATAGACCGTGGCATGGCCCTGGAAGTCCTGTTGTCTCCAAAGGCCTAGAACTTTCCTGCCCAGCTAATAGAAGCCAACTGTATCCCCTCAGAATCTCTTCCCTTCTATGGCACAAGCTGTGTAGACCTGGGAAACCCCTTCCTTCCCCTCAAAAGGAACCTGTAGGAGTCAGAACAAAACTTCACAGCGAGGTTCTGCCGATCAGATCGCTGATGGAAACACAGTCAGTCCAGCGGAGCGGGCCGAGGTTCTTGTGCTAGATTTAAATGAGGAATCTGCCATGCAAAGTGAAGATTGATGCAAAAGAAAAGGTCTTCAACACACTGGCAGAATATATATGTCCTGAATACCACTAAAGAATTGCTAATCACGAGAAGCCATCACCAAGAAGCCCACAATGCAAATGAGAAACATCAATCAGCCAAGACCAGGTAAACAGTGGGTGATGGCATCAGAGGTCAGCCCCAGACCTCACAGTGCCCTCTGGCCTTTGAGAGCACCCTCAGACATCAGAGCCCTGCTTCTACCTGGCACCCATGATCTATCCCAGCTCTTAGCATGGACGACAGTAGAAGCACAGGCACGTAATTCACCAATGCTGACACCGAGTTGACTCAGACAAAGAAATTATATAACACACGTTTTGGAGCAGCAATATAAAGAATTTTTAATGATTAATCACACTGTTTCCTGAAATGATTAAAAATAGAGAGTAAGTAGTCCAGGTTACGAAATCGTCAGTTTTGAAGTCTAAAACTTAGAAAACAGTAAATGAGGCTCTGACTGGATGATGTCAGGGGCAGCAGAGATGCTAAGAGAGTGAGAGAAGTGAGGAAAGAAGAGCAGAACTCGTGCCATCTGAATACCGGGGGGAAACAGACTGGAAAAAATAACACGGGGGCTGGGGAGCTGGCTCAGTGGGTGAAATGCTTGGTGTGAAAGCCTGGGGACCTGAGTTTGGATCCCAGAATCCACCTAAAGCTGCTGTGTAACACAGGCATCTAGAATCTTGGATCCCAGAACCCACCTAAATCTGGTGTGTAACACAGGCATCTAGAATCCTGGATCCCAGAACCCACCTAAAGCCTGGTGTGTAACACAGGCATCTAGAATCCTGGTGAAAAAACAAAAAACAAAAAACTTGCTCAACCTAGATGTAGTAGGGAGGGCTTTGGACTTTCCACAGGGTGGGGTACATTGCCCTCTCTTAGGATTGGAGGGAGTGGGGTGGGAGGGTCTGTGGAGGCAGTGGGAGGGGAGTGGGAGGAGGGGAGGGAGTGGGAATTTGCATTGGTATTTTTTTTAAGTAATAATAATAATAAAAAGAATCCTGGTGTTCCTACGGCAAGATGGGCAGTAGAGACAACTAGCCCTGAAAGCTCAAAGGCCAGCTAGCCAGGAGTGTACAGCAGAAAACAACCAAGAGACCCTGACTCAAGGGAGAAGGCAAAGATTAATTCCTGAGGCTGTGTGCTGGCATGCATGCATGCATGCATGTGCATGCGCGCGCGCGCACACACACAGACACACACACACACACACACACAATCATAAACAGAAGTCAGTGATTTGTAGGGCAATAGCAAGCCAACTAATGTGTGTCCTCAGAGCCTCAGAAAGAGAGACAAGGGGGTGTTTTAAAATATTTGAAGAAATGCTGGCAGAAATTGCCAAATCTGACTAGTGACAATGCTTAAGAAAACCCCAGTCAAGTGAAGCCCAAGGTACCCATGCCGAGGCACATCAAACTGAAACTTTCAGAAATCTTGTCAAGTCTCGAAAGCCGCTAGAGAGAAGGGCACATCACCAGGAAGGGACACCAGTTTGAACGATGGCATGCCTGAAATTATGGCATCCGTAAGGAAATGGCATGGTATTTTCCACGGCTGAGAGACAAGCCCCGTCGTTGCAGACTCTCTTTCTGGAACGCCTCTCCCCAAAGAATCAAGGGGGAAGGAAAACCATGCTCAGAGGAAGGACAGCTAAAGTGAATTGTCACCAACAGATCAGTGCTTCCAAATGGGAAAACAGAGTTCTCTAGACAGAGGGAAGTCAGGGTAGGGGTCCTGGAGTATCAGGAAGTACAGAAGAGCTGGGTGAGAGTGGGATTATGGGTAGAACTTTACAAGTCCTATCTAATGACTGAGACAAACCTAACACTGCTGTATACATTTGTGATGGTGGATACTGATCACCAGCTTGACAGGAACTATAGTCATAGAAACAAGCCTCTGGGCACAGTGTGAGGGAGTTCCCAGATCTAGTTAGCCTCTGAATAGATCAGCAGAGAATTATGTAGATTGGATGAACTGAGGTGGGAAGCCCCACCCTAATGGTAGATGGAGCTATTCCTGAAGTACCCAAATGAATTGAAAGGAGAAAGGAGGCTGACTGCCCATCTCTCTGCTTCCTGATGGCAAAGACAGAATGTCAGGCACACAACTCCCGCTGCTACGGCTTCCCCGCTGTGATGGACTGTGAGCCATGTGAGCCAAAATTAGCCCTTCCTTCTTAAATTGCTTTCATCAGCTATTTTGTCACAGCCATGAGAAGGTAATTAAGGTACCATCTGATACCTGGTCAGACATATGTAAATGAGGAGGCTCAGAGGACCTAAGTGGAAGGCAAAAGATTTGTGTATTAGCTCAAGTGATGGGATGCGGATAGCAGCAGGCTGGGTCGAATGTGTATATTATAGTACTCAGATAAACACAAGAACACTAGAGAAATTCACTCTAACAAATCAAGAGGGGGTGCTAAAACATTCAAGGCCAACAATAAAGGCAATACCCTGCAAAAAAGATGGTTTACCCAACAAATGATGTTGGAAAATCTGGATGTCCATATGCCAAAAAAGAATGTAGAGACAGACATTATGCCTTTCATGAAAATTAACTCAAAGGCTGTGGAGATGGCTCAGTGGGGAAAGGCATGTGCTGCCAAGCTTGGGGACCTGACTTTGATCCCTGGGACCCACATGATGGAAGGAGAGGATAATATCCTCTTATCTCCACATATGGGCCATGGTACACACACACACATAGACACAGACACACACACACACACACACACACACACACACACACACAGAGACACACAGACACACACATAATACAAAATAACCTAAAATGGATCATAGGCCTAAATGTAAACTGTCAAGCTGCAAAACCATAGATATAAGAGAGAATCTAGACAACTCGGCATTTAGCGATGCCTTTTTAGACACAGCACCAAGGCACCGTCCATGACAGAAATAAATGGTAAGATAGACTTTATTAAAATTAAAACTTGCTGCTCTGTGAACAATGCTGTCAAGAGAATAAAGAGACAAGGCGTGAGCTGCGGGATAATATTTGCAAAAGACACAGCTGATAAAAGGCTATTCTTCAAAACATACAAAGGGCGGGTGAAGCTGGGCAATAAATAAACAAACAACCCAAACAAAGGAAATAGGTCAAAGGCTTGAACAGACATCTTGCCGAAGAAGATACACAGATGGAAATAAGCACATGAAAAGATGTTCCACATCATCTGTCATCAGAGAAATGCAAATTGAAACAGAAACGGGAATGGGATGAATGTATTCAAATGACCAAACTCTCAATGCCAACCACACTAGATGCTGGGGAAGGCCCAGAGCACCAAAAACTCACCTGTTGCTGGGGTGAGGAGGCAGCATGACATGGTTTTTGGAAGATGGCTTGTGATGGGAGCCAGCAATCCCATTTCTGAGCATTTATTCCAATAGGTTAAAAATGTATGTCCACACAAACACCTGGGCATGGAACCATCAAAAATTGGGAGCAACAAATTGTAATTCAGGAGACAATTGGATTAATTATGTGAAATCCATACAGTTGGATTAATTATGTGAAATCCATCTCTACAATGCAATACATATTTTTAAAGATTTATTTTTATTTTATGTGTATGAGTGAGTGTTCACCTGCATGCATGTCTGGGTGCGGGGTGCATGCCTTCTGTCCTCAGAATCCAGAAGAGGGTGCTGGATCCCTTGGGATTAGATGGTCATGAGTCAATGAGCCACTATGTGGGTGCTGGGAATTGAACCCAGGTCTTCTGAAAGAGCAGCCAGTGCTCTTAACCACTGAGCCATCTCTCCAGCCTCATTAGTAATGCTATATCAGTTAAGGCTGCAATGGTATGAACTGTCAATCCATGAAGAGACATGGAGGAAACCTAACTGCAAATTACTCAGTGAAAGAAGTTAGTCTCCTGTTCTATGGTTCCAATTTTATCACATCTGGGGTGCACAAAAACCTCTGGAGACAGCAAAGGGATCTGAGGTGCTGGATGGAAGAACTTACATGGAAAATCCCAGCTCTTAGAAGGAGGCAGAGAATCAGAGGTCCAAGGCAGGCCTGAGCCACACAGTGTGTTTGAGGCCAGCCTGGGCTACATAATAGAACTCCATCTCAGAAATAAAAGGGTGGTGGTTTCTGAGGGTTTAAGAGACGGGAAGGATGAATGGGCAGAGCGCAGAGGGCTCTTAGGACCATGAAGCTGCTGTGTCAGGCTGCAATGGGAGATTCGTGTTGTATTTGGGTTCCCAACTCACAGAATGTACAGCAAGAATGCAGTCAAAGGAAACTCTAGAATTTGGATGATAATTTTGTGTCACTGTGGATTCCTCAGCTTTAACAAATGTGCAGGTCTGGTGGGAGAGGCCGATGCTAATGAAGCTGTAGAGTGAGGGAATGGGGTGGGGACTATGAGGCTGATGGAACTGAAACTGTAGAGGAAGGGGAGGGAGCGGGGACTATGAGGCTGATGCCACTGAAACTGTAGAGGGAGGGGAGGGGGCCGGGACCACGAAGCTGATGCCACTGAAGCTTTAGAGGGGATGGAGGCGGCAGGGACTACAGGGGAAATCTGTGTACCTTCTGCTCAGTTTTCCTGTGAATCTAAAGCTGCTTTCAAAAACCATCTAGCTTTTAAAAGATAATAGCGGAATGTTTTACATTTATTGTATTATGGATAAAGAGTTTTTATTACTCATGAATTTGACAACTTAGAGAAATGAATGCTTCCAAAATTGCAAACTACGAAAACTCAATCAAGACAAGATAGGCAATCTTGAGAGTATGGAGACCATCAAAGAAATTGAAGACATATCCATAAAAATTCCTGAAAAAATATCCAAGCCCAGATGGCTTCACTAGAGAAGCTGAGCAACGTTTAAAGGAGAATTATCATTGACTTGTTATAATCCCTTCCAAAAAGTAGGCGCATGGCAGCCAGAACAGTGGCCCTGAGATCTGCAAATAATACTTTACATGATAAAATAAGGCATGGGAGTGATCCTAGCTTGGCTTCTATTGCTATGGTAAATACCATGACCAAAAGCAAGAAGAAAGGGTTTATTTCATCTTAATAGTTGTCATCTGTCACTGTGGGAAGTCAAGGCAGCAGCTTGACTCAGGAAACACAAATAACACTCTTATTGGCTTGCTACCTTTCTTATAGAGCACAAGCCCACCCGTCCAGGTGTGGTGATGGTGCCACCCTCAGTTGCCCGAGCTCATCTGTATCAACTAACAAAAAAGAAAATACCCCTACGGACGAGTCTGCAGGCTAATCTGATGAGGGTAATTCTTCAGCTGAGTTTGTTTCCCAAGTTTGTCAAATTGACAACTGAGATTAGCCATCACAGGGACTTTATCTTGGATTATCCAGAAAGATCTAGGGTAATCACACTATTTATTGTGATTGAGGTTAGTGAAAGCTTGTCCAATCTGTTGGTTTCATGTTTAACCGCATTTCTGAATGTTCAGCCAATGTTTCTTCCAATATTCTTTCAACACTACTTTTTGTCTGCTTCTGGAACTCTCACCATGATGTTAGACCTTTTGTTACCACCCCGTAGGTGTCTGATGCTCTCCCTGTCTCCTTTCCCTCTATAGCTCAAGCAGGTGACTTCGCTTATTTCCTTGTCACAGAGAGGGGGAACTGCAAGATCCTAGTGAAAGAAAGACTTAAAGTTGCTCTGTGGATAGCTTTGAAAATGTAGGACTGAGCCAAGACGTGCAGGTGGCTTCTAGAAACTGAAAAAAAAAAAAGAGGTGAAAGAACAGATTCTCCCCAAGATCCAGAAGGAAGGCATCTCAGATGACATCTTTATTTTAGTTCCGCAGCTCTAGAGCTGTAAAGTGATCCATTTTTGTTGTATTTTAAGCCACTGAGTTTGTGGTAATTCGTTACAGCAGCAACAAGAAACTCACAGGGAAGAGGGTAACACACGGAGTCCACACGTGTGTATTTTCTTTATGAGATCAGTATTACCCTGACCCAAAAATCAGAGAAGAACACTCCAAATTTTTACAAAACATGCACACACACACACACACACACAAAAAAAAAAAAAAACCAGGACCCAGGACAATACCTTGTATAACTTCAAGCATGAAAACCCTCAAAAGAAATGAAAAAAAAAAACCCAAAGCTTACAATGTATAAAATAATTATATCCCAATTAAAGGCCTGTTAGATCCCATACAAAATGTGGCTTCAAGTATAACAGGGAAGTTCACTATTCAAAACGCCATCAGTATAATCCATCAAAATAAAGGGAAAAGAGAAAAATTGTAAGCTTGTGTAAATTTATTCAAAGCATTTAAAAGAATTCAACAGTTATCCATGAGAAAATCTTTCAGAAAAGGGGAATAGGAAGAATTATTTCAGCCTGATTAAATAAAAAGCACCTTCACAAATCAAGTTAATGTCACATTTAAAGGTGGAATGTTAATAACATAACAGACACCTATTCTAATGACCCTTACTGAACAGACCTGGAAATTCTAGCTACAGCAATAAGGTGAGATAAATGAAATAATAAGCAGACATTACATTTTGGAAAGAAAAAGCATAGGCAAATCTAGTTGTAGATGACATAGTGACAAAATTATCCAGACAGCACCCTACCTTACCCGACCCCCACCCCCTACCCCCACGCCACCCTTCGCTGTCTGTGCTGGTTTGAATAAAAATGGCGCCCCTAGGCTCATGTATTTGAATGTATCAGTGAGTGGCACTACCCAAAAGGGATTAGAAGTGTGGCTTTGCTGGAGTAGGTGTGGTCTTGTTGGAGGAAGTACATCACTGGGGAGGCAGGATTTGAGGTCTCATATATACTTGTCAGGCCCAGTGTCTCTTTCTCTTCCTGCTGCCTGCATATCTGGATGTAGAACTCTCAGCTCCTCCAGCACCATATCAGCCTGAGTCATCATGAGAATGGACTGAACCTCTGGAACCATAAGCAAGTTCAAATTAAATGTTTTCTTTTATAAGAGTTGCCGTGGTTATGGCCTTTCTTCACAGCAATAGAACACCAGCTAAGATACATTCCAAAAAAAAAAAAAAAAAAAAACCAAAACCAAAAAGAAATAAAAAGCTTTCTATAAAATTAATAAACAAATTCAATAATGTTCATAGAACAGTAGGACAGAAGATAAAATAACAATTGTATTTCTGTGTACTAACATACAAATATATGAATGTGCAGAAGCCACAATTCAAAGCACAATTCCTTTCACAGTAAGTCCAAAGAAAACGAAACACGAAGGTGTGACATTAGCAAGTGTAGGTCAGAAAGGAAGAAGTGCTGCAAACTGCAGGTGACGTGAGTGAGCACAGACAGGCTGGCAAAATCTGTTCCCCGTGTCCTCTGTATCTAACGATGGTTTCGGGAAACCGGCGAACTTGCTTACTGCAAAGGCAAAGGTAAGAGCCAGGAGAGAAGGCTGAACCATTCACAGAGCATCCTGGTCTTACAGAGAACCTGAATTTGGTTCCCAGCACTCACGCTGGGTGCTTCACAACCTGGAACTCCAGCTCCAAAGGCATCTGGTGTCCTCTACCGGCCTCAGCAGGTACTGTACTCATGTATACATACCCATATGGATGTACCACAACACACATGACACACACACAATTAAAAAATGAAATAAATATTTTATAAGGAAAATGGCAAGCTATTGATGAAAACAAATACCAGATAAATGGAGAGATGTGAACTAGAAAAAGTAATATAATGAAGAGGCATATTCGGCCCAAACTGAGCTATAGTTTTAGTGGAATGCCTTTAAAAATTACTACAAAGTTTGTGGACACAAACATGTGTTTATTTGAAATTTTGTGTAAAAAGAAACATACCTAGGATAGTTTAATTGACTGTGGCACAGAAGAGCAAAGCAGACAGTGCCATCCAGCACTAAGGGGTATTGCACAACTACAGCTGTAAAAAGGTGCGGTGACTTCAGAAGATCTGTAGATCAATAGGAAAGAATAGGAGGGTCTCACAAATGTGCCCATGTGATTTCTGGCAAAGGCCTTGATACAACCAGATGGAAGAGAACAGTCTTTAACGAATGGGATTGGAGTTTGGAGCCTATATAGACAGGAAAACGAACTCCAACTTCAGTCTCACCTCTCAAATAAAAATTTACCCACGATGGAATATAAAATGAAAAACTTAGCAAAGAATATATATGAGAAACCCTTCGGGATCTAAGGCCAAGGAAAGAATTCCTAGACTTATCACCAAAGGCAAGACCCATAAAAGGGAAAGCCTGGTGCTTTGAATCTCTTTTATCTTTGAAGTAAAAATTTAAAACTCTCACTCTGTGAGAGACCATGTGGAAAAGATGAAAACACCATGCAGAGAGAAAATATTTGCCAACTACCTTCTGCAAAGTGCCACTATCCCAAATATATAGAGAACTTTCAAAGAACCATCCGCAAATGAACAATAGATGTGAGCGGAAGGGTCCTGGTTAGGAAATGACTCGGGGGAAGATGTGGGGCATCGCTATCTATCAGGCCAATAGAGTTAAAAACCGTGTGGGGTATTGCAGCCCACCTCTCAAAACAGGGAGAACAGCAGCGACCAACACTGGTGAGGATGCAGAGAACCGGGACTGTGCGTTCATGGCTGTGGGGAATGTAACTGATGCAGCCAATCTGAAAACAGTGTGGCAATTTCTTTGAACACTAACTATAGGAGGCTGGAGAGATGGTTCTGTGGCTAAGAGCACTGGCTGCTCTGCTGGAGGACCCAGTTTGTCTCCCAGCACCCACACAGGGGCTCACCATCATCTGTGACTCCAGTTCCAAGGAGTCTGACACCCTCTTCTGGAATCTGTGTACACATTCACATGGTACACAGACATAGATGAGGGCAAAAACCCCAGTCACATAACATAAAATCGAGGAAAAGAAGAGAAAACGAACATGCAACCATCACCAACTCCAGTAGTAGCCCTCTAGAGCATTTATCCCAAAGAAAGGGAAAAGTGCGTTCACACAAGGCTTACCCAGGACTCCTTCTAGCATGTTTCTTTTAGTAGCAACAACTGGAATGAGTGCAGATGTTCTTTGGCCAATGACCAATTAAGTAACTTTCATGCTCAGACACCATGGAATCTGCTGACCACAGGTACCAGCAAAAGAATGACTCTTGATACAGACAATCTGGGTGCCTTCTCTAAGAAAGAATGATGAAAGTAAAAGAAGCCAATCACAAAAGATTATATACTGCTGTGGTCCATGGGTACATGTGTGCATATTTGTACATGCGTGTGTGTACATGCATACATGCATATATTTTTAAGTGATCTCACTACACAGGCCAAGTTGGCCTGGAACTTACTATGTAAACCTGGTTGGCCTATCTCCCAGTGCTGGCATTAGAGCTGTAAGCTACCACACTCAGCTAATGCATGTATTTTTCAAGTGTTTTGTGAATTTATATTAATTGCATACAGTAATGACTTTCCTATGACATTTTCTTATAGGTACATAAAGCATTTCAACCACACTCCATCCTGGCCCCTCCTTCTGTCCTCCTGCAACCCCTTAATGACCCATTTTATCTTCCAACTAGCCCTTCTTACACTTTTCTGTGACTAGGGTTCCATTTACAGAACACCTTTGAAATGACAAACTTCCAGAAATGGAGAACAGAGCAGTAGTGGCCTTGGGTTTGGAAACCTGGGATAGAAGAGGACAGCAGGAAGGATGGGGTGGTGTTGAACCTTAGGGCAGTGACTGTGGCTGCTGCTGTGCAGGTCTGTACAGGTGTATGGAGCCTACTGAACACACACACACAGACACTCCAGTACTAGCAGAATTCGGTGTTGCATGAGGAGGAGCGAGCTGTGTCCCACTGCCCAGCTCCCGATATCTGAGTAAGAAAGAATGAGAGATTATATCCACATCACTATCCTGACTGTGGCATCACCAATGATTTCTCAAAATATTACCTTTAGGGAAAAATAGGCAAAAATCACAAGAGACTTCTTTGTTTTAATAATTTTGCCATTTACAAAACATTTTAATAAGGTATAATTAACATAGAAAAATCTGTATATATTTAATATATACAAGCTGATAAGGTTTGAGACAAGAAAACATTCATGAAGCCATTGCCCCCATCAGGGCTGTAACAACACCCATGACTTTCCATAGTCTCTTCCTGTGACTGTATTAATGTTTTTATTGTTTTTGTGGTAAGAACATTTAATGAGAGAGCTACCCTTGTAGCAGATTTTAAGTATACAATACATATAGTGGGATTGAGGAATGTAGCTTAGAAGTAGAGTGTTTGCCTAGTATACGCGAAGCCCTGGGTTCAATACCCGTTACCACATAAACCCAGATGTGGTGACACAGGCATGTTGTGGAATATTCCCTTTACAGTGTGTGAAGATGTGTCACTGTGATTGGTTTAATAAAGAACTGAATGACCATTAGCTAGGCAGGAAGAGGTTAGGGGGGACTTCTGGGGACAGAGAGGTCGTGGGAAAGAAGAAAGGCAAGGTTGAGAGCCAGGCACAGAAAAAGCAGGATAGCTAGTATAGAGTAAAGGTAACTGAGCTCTTGGGGAATACTATAATATGTAAAGATGACTTGCATTTGTTTATGCTGCAGAATATTACTTTTACTTTTGTTTATGTTGCATTTATTTAATTATGTAAAGATGTAATGCATTTGTTTCACCTTGCCTGCCTTAGGCACCTGATTGGTCTAATAAAGATCTGAACAAGAAATAGCTAGGCAGGAGAAAGGATAGGCAGAGCTGACAGAGAGAAAGAATAAATAGGCGGAGAAATCTAGGGTCAAGAAGAAGAGGAAGAATGAGAGAAGAAGGAGAGAATGAGGGATATGCCTGGGGCAAGAAGTCAGCCAAACATAGAGAATCAGTGAAAGTAAGATATATGGAAGCAATAAAGGTAAATGAAGAAGGATGCTTAAAAGAAATCCCACACTAGCTCAGAATTGAGAATAATAGAGGGTTATTTATTTAGGGGTAGACTCACAGATCACAATCCTCTGCTGGAACGGGGAACAGCAACTGAATCCACAGCTGGAAAAGAGGCTGGATGCACACTTTACATTGGCATAAACAGTATAAGAGACCACACCCAAGTGGGCTGGTATCTTAAAGGCTATTGGCTGAAGGAGCAGAATGTGCTCCCACAACACCTCCCCCCTTTGTTTAAATAAGAGAGTTTCAAACCCAATACAAAACTATATACACTAGGAACAGATGTCAAGTATGAGGTTAGAATTAAAACCAGCATAATAAACATTCTATCCTAAGGAGTCTAAATCTTGTATAGGAAATGGCTTGGCAAGATCATAAGAGGACAGTAACTCTAACTATCTAATCTTCAACCCCATCAAAGGCCTGAGAAGGGAGATAATATTACTTGAGCAGGCAGGAAGTACAATCAAGCAGCTTCCAAAGCAAGCAATATATGACGGAGAACCCTAAGACAAAAGGGAGATAAGGAGAAACAGGTTTGTTTCAGATTAAAATAAAATAGGTCCCACACTAGCCCAGAGTTTGTGTCTGGGCAGCTGGGAGACAAATGAGTAGCCTCCTACTACACAGATTAATTAAGTTAAAAGAGCTATCCAGAAACATGCCTAAGATGGGCCAAAACTAATAATAAGTCTCTGTGTCATGATTTGGGAGCTGGTCGGTGGCCTAAAAGAAAAAGCCTGGTGCACCAAGCCATGTAAAAAAAAATGTGTATTAAAAGATATGTGTTAATTTATAAGAACTAGTTAGTAACAAGCCTATGCTAAGGCCGAACATTCGAAATTAATAAGAAGTCTCCATGTGGTTATTTGGGAGCTGGCAGGTGGGACAGAGAAAGACTAGTAACACAGGCCTACACTACCAGAATTGGGAATGTGGAAGCAGGAGGATCAGGGGTTTATCCTTGGATGCATAGTGAGATTGAGGCTAACCTGGGCTACATGAGACTCTATCTCAAAAAAATAATACATGCAAGTCAATGGGTTATAGTACTCCAGGGTGTTTTGCCTTGCACATCTGAAGCTTTGCATCTTTAACAATATTGCAATTACATATGAATCAATAATTATTTCAATAAAATTTATATTAACGATCAATTAGCAGGTTGTGCCCTTAAGCCCAAATTTATTTTTAATTATGTTAAATGGTATCCTAATTAGCATTATTTTAACCACATTGTAACTACATGTGAATTTATAATTATTTCAATAAAATTTATATTAAACATCAATTAAGAGGCTGTGCCCCTAAGCCCCAGTTTATTTCTAAAATTTATGTTGAACAGTGTCTTAATTAGCATTTATTGTCAGCCTGACTTAGCCTAAGGTCATCCGAGAAGGGAATCTCACTTGACGGCTTTCCCAGATCAAATGAGACCATGGGCATGTGTGTAGGGTTTGTGTTGATTGTTAAGTGATGTAGGAGGGTCCAGCACCCTGGAGGCAGCACCATCCTTAGGCAGGTGGTCCCAGGCTGATAAAAATGATGGCTGAGCCTAAGTCCAAGTGAGTCAGCCAGCACATAGTGCTTCTCCGTGGTCTCTGTTTCAAGTTCCTGTCCAAGCTCTTGTTCCGGCTTCCCTCAGTGATGAACTGTGACCTGTCGGTGAAATAAATCCTTTTCTTGCCTATGCTGCTGTGGTCAAATTAGCAACAAGAATCAAATTAGAAAAGAAATATGTGGGTTTTGGAAAAGGCAGCTCTTTTTATATGGGAAAAGTAAAGGCCTACCTATAATCTATCTATAAGACATGCCTCTTACACAAAGACACAAATAATGTAGACATTATTTGTTTGTTGTTTTGAGAAAGACTCTTACTATGTAGCCAAAGCTGGACTTGAATTCCTATGTTAGCACAGGCTGGCCTGAACCTCAGAAATCTCCTGCTTCAGCCTCCAGAGCTGAAATTACAAGAGCATGCAACCATGCCAGGCTTAGTTTTAAAATATTCTTTTATAAGGAAAATAATATCCCATGCATAAAAACATATTTAAGAAATGAAATGACAGTGTAAATAGCAGACAAAATAGACTTTAAGGCAGAGAGTATTGCCAGTTTTTTCAATCAAAAGATTAAAATGTCACTGCTTTAGAAAACATAATGAACGCAAATTGCTATGATTTGATCATGTCCACAAAAGTTTATGCTTTAGAAACTTAATCTCAGGTGTTAAATGATAGACAAATAGACATAACAAGACTTTGAATTTTCTGATCTCATGAAGGAGTTAATGAGATTATAACTATTCTCATTTATTATTATTATTCTCAATTATTCAACAGGTAGATTTGCTATCATGAGGGTGGATTTACTTGCAGAGAGGCCATGCTTGCTTTTTCCATCTTGCCTGCAGATTCTCCTTTTCCCTGCCATCTAACAAGACACCAGAAAGGCCCTTGCCAAATACTAGTGCTTGCCATTGGACTCCCAGTCCCTAGAATTGTGAGCCAAGTAAACTTTATTATTTATAAATTCCTTAGTCTGTGGTACTTTGTCATTGTCTTAAATAGGTTTCATTGCTGTGAAAAGACACCATGACCATGGCAACTCTTATAAAGGAAACATTTAATTGAGCTGGCTTGCAGTTCAGAGGCTTACAGTTCATTATTATCATGGCAGGAAGCATGGTGGCATGCAGGCAGACATGGTACTGGAGCGGTGGCTGAGAGTTATATATCTAGATCAGCAGGCAGCAGGAAGAGAATGCCACACTGGGCCTGGTTTGAGCATCTGAGAACTCAAAGTCCACATCTTAGTGACTCACTTCTTCCAACAAAGCCACACCTATTCCAACAAGACCACACCTGTCCTAATAGTGACGCTCCCTATGGGCCTATAGTGACCATTTTCTTTCAAACCACCACAGTCACAGCAGGAGAAAATGAACTAAGATGCAAATACATTTGCATCTAATAATAGAGTTTCAGAATACAGGAAGCTAAAATTCATAGAATTAAGGGAAGACAGAGAAAAATATGTAATTTGAGTCTTCAGAAATTCATAAGATAACCAATTTTTTAAAGCAAGATTTTAAGGTTCTAAATATCACTGCCAACTGCTTTGACCTTAAGTGACAGAAAATGCAGACTACTCAGAGGCACATGGAATGTTCAACGAGACAAAAAAAGATATGTTGGGCCAAAACCACATCTCTGTTAAGTTTCCCTCCCAGTCTTTAAATGTTACCAAGATACATTCTCTAGCCGACATAAGAAATAAGTAATAAAAAGATATTCAGGGGATTGTGAGATGGCTCAGTGGGTAAAATGACTTGCTCAGTAAGCGTGAGGACCTGAGTTCAAGTCCCTACCATACAGCTAAAAAATGGACTTGGTTGAGTGTGCTTGTAATTCCAACATTGGGGACAGAGGCAGGTGCATCACCAGAACGACCCGACCTGGTGTCAGGATTCTGGCTCAGTGAGAGACCCTCATCTGAAGACAATAAAGGAGAGAGGAAGAGGGGACGATGCCCTGTGCCTTACTCCGGCCTCCACATGAGCAGAGTCCAGCACTATGTGCATGCACGGCACACATAAATAATACCATATTCACACACACACACACACACACACACACACACACACACCCCACAGGTAGGGGGGACCCAACCAGAAAACCACATTTCTCAATTAGACAATACACTCTAATATTAACCATGTGTCCAAAAAGAGAGCACAAGGGAAATCAGAAACTATGCACAAAGAACAGGAATGGAAAACAGCTCACCAAAATTTAACCGTGGGTAGGTGAGGGAAGTGGAGAATCAGTTGCCCAGACATCCACTGTGGAAACTGAGTGAGCACACTCTTGCTTCTCCCACTGAATGCAGCCACAGACTACACAGAGCAGCTGTCTGGGACTAGGGAAAGAAAACAGTCGCAAGTAGATTGGAAGAGACAAAGAATTTGAGGCGCCCTTATTCCTGTGCAGAACTTGCCAGAATGTTCCTCTTCTATCATCCGTGGATCTAATACCAACCATCCCAAAACTGTGAGCTCTGAAGTGAATTTTTAAAAGTTTATTTTTACTTTGATTATGTATATGTGTGAGTTGGGGGGGGCTTTGCACTTGTAAGTAGAGTTACCCACAGAGGCCAGAAGAGGGTGCCAGGTGGCCCTAGAATTGGAGTTATAGGCGGTTGACAGTCTCCAGACCAGGGTGCTGAGAACTGAACTCGGGTCCTCTGAAAGAGCAATGTATGTTCTCCAATCCCTGGTGCTATCTATATGTCTGTCTGTCTGTCTGTCTATCTATACATATCTATATATCTATCTAGACATATCTATCTATCTAGACATATCTATAGATCTCTATCTATTTAAATGCTGCAAGAGAAGTTCTAACTCAGGGAGTGAGTGGGAGGGGAGTTTCGCAAACTTGGGGTGTGAAGGTCTCTGGTTTAGTCTCAAGAAAGTCTCAGAAAATCTCTCTTCTATTTCTTCCCCTTCTCCTTCTTCCTTCTCCTTTTCCTCTTCAGATCTGGCCATGGGTGTGAGACAGTTACAAAAGCTTGCCCACAGAATGGGGTGATTAAAGTTCCAACTTGATGGCCGGAGGACCAAAAAAGTGACTCTTCGGGGAATCGTGAAGTATCTGGTAAATCACATAGAGAACGGAGACAAATAAAGAAACCTCCAAAACTCAGTCTGAACTCTTGGGTTTGCGCTCAAATTACACATGTGTGAAGACAGTCACAATCAGCACATTAAAGATTTCTGAGACCCGATCTAACGGATAAAACAATTCCCTGGTAGGCCTCTAGGTGGCGCACAAAGAGGCGTCAAATACACTGCACCTACCTTGGAGCAGCTACCCCCACAAGGCTTGAACTCAAAGATTGACGCTAACCGGGTTGATTGCTCCCTAAAATAAGACCAGCCTCTGTGTAGGAATATGTAAGTGGCAATGTTTCATAACAAATTATTCAAAATGGCCAGAATACAATTGAAGCATTTCTTATAATATGAAAAATCAGGAAAATCTCAGCACTTTTGGTAAAGACAGTCAACATACATTGAGATGACACTGATGTCGAAATTATCTGACTAAGACTAAAAAAAGTCACTGCTCCGAAAATGTTCCAACAGGCATGATGTACATATTCATGAAACAAGTGGAAAAATTATTCACCGTGACGGTGGGTAATGCCTGGGAACTTCCTAACTTTGATTGCATTTAAGAAAGATTCAGCGAGTTCTGGGAATATCAAACACAACAGACCCAAACTTTCCACATTTCTGATGTCTCTGTGTGTGTGGAGTTCGTAAGTGTTCATATGTGCTCTATGTATGTGTGTATGCATGTATGTGTATGTGTGTATGTATGTGTGTATGCATGTATGTGTACGTGTGTATGTATGTGTGTATGCATGTATGTGTATGTGTGTATGTATGTGTGTATGCATGTATGTGTACGTGTGTATGTATGTGTGTATGCATGTATGTGTACGTGTGTATGTGTGTGTGTATGCATGTATGTGTACGTGTGCTGAGGCCAGAGGCCAATGTGGGAGTCTTCCCCTAAGGCTCGTCATCTTATTTTTTGAGACAGGATGTCTCCCAGAACCCAGGACATATTGTTTTGGCTAAGCTGACTGGACAGTGAACCCTGGGCATCAGCCTGCCTCCACCACCCACTGCTTGAATGTAGACACGCGGCCACCCCCAACTTTTACAGAGATGCTGGGATCTGAGCTCCAGTTCTTGCGCTGAGAACTTTATGGACCGAGTCACCTCCAAGCAGCGCTGATAGATTTTAACCAAACTAAAGACAGAGCAGATTTGAAAGCATCCGGAGGAAAGGGCCACATTGTTATAAAGAAATGGTTTGTTCCAAAAAAGCAGCTCAAGCACCAGGGACAGATCCTAGTCCCACTGCTAGGGGCCCCACAAAAAGACCAAGCAACCCTATGGCGAGATGCCTCACTCAGCCTTGATGCAGAGGGAGGAGCTTGGCCCTGCATGGGCGGCCTTACCCTTTCTAAGGAGTCCTTGTGGGGAGGGGTAGAAAGGAAAGAAGGTGGGTGGAGGGAACTGGAGGAGACGAGGGAGGGGAAACTGGAAAATAAAAATAAAGAAACAGTTTGTATGACTGGAGATTTCTCATTCAAAATCACAGAGGCCAGCAGCAAATGCCCTAACATGTTTTTTTTTACATTGTTTTATTTTTTTTCCATTCAAAAACATAATTAAAGAAATAACATTTTTTTCCTTTCTTCCCCTTCTCCCGGTCCCCTCCCGCTACCCCCCCACCCCTCCTCCCTCTCCCTTCTTCCTTGAAAGAGGGCATGGTGCCCTGCCCTGTTGGAAGTCCAAGGCCCACCCCCTCCCTCCCGGCCTTGGGAGGAGTGGATTCAAAAAGACTCAGTTCCCAAAACGATAATACATGCAGAAGAGATAGGTCCTGGTGTCATTGTTGTTGGGTTCTCCATCTGCCAACTTTCGCTGCCACATTCAGAGAGTCTGGTTTGATCATATGCTCATTCAGTCCCAGTCCAGCTGGATTGGTGAGCTCCCATTAGTTCAGGCACACTGTCTCAGTAGGTGGACCAGCCCCTCACGGTCCTAACTTCCTTTCTTATCTTCTCCCACCTTCT
>PVIU01002204.1:0-54962 GCA_004026605.1 Ondatra zibethicus | reverse complement strand
GCTGCCCTAACATGTTTTAACTACTGGAGGAAACTGTCAATCCAGGCCTCCATCCAGACACACAACAAACAGCTACAGTCTTTCAGGACGGAAATAAAGATAGTCTCAGACAAGGAACTGTGCAAGAAAGTGTTCCCAGTTCTCAAAAAGACTAACAGGTGCTAAAAGGTCTCAAAGACAGGGGCAAACTCCAGAAGAGAATCGGAGACATCAGAAACATAGGGGTAGAAGCAAAAATGAAAAGTAGCTAAGTAAATAGGATACACTGTCTTCCCCTCCAGGATGGGCATCAAAGGAACAGACAAAACGCATGATCGATGCTACAAGAGCTGAAGCATGGAACTTGACTCCCACTGGTGCGGTTACTCGATTTTCAACAGAGACGCCAAAGAAAGTTTTATTCTAAGCAATCACACGAGCAAAAATAACAGTGTGGGGAGCTCTAAGCTCGTCTTGTCTGCCCCCCAAAATTGACAAATAATCTCTGCCAGGCTTCATTTGTCACTGTTGAGGAGAACGGAGATGAGAGTTTCATTAACAGTGCTCAACAACAGGAAGTGGCAGAATTAAAGGTGGCAAGCACCAAACAAACAGGAAGAAATGATACTGAGGAAAAATGGGTGGAGTCAGAGGGCTCTGTGGGATGCCATCAAGCCCACCAGCATAGCTTGGAGAGCTCTGGGTGGGAAAAAGAAAGGGCTGAAAAGGTATTTGAAGGAATAGCCAGGACCTGCCCAGATTTGTTGAGAGACACAATCTGACAAATCCAAGAAGTCAACACATTGTATGTAGAATAAATTTAAAAAAAAATAAGTAAACACACTATCATCAGTTTATCAAAAGCTAAAACCAAAAAGGATGTTTTGGAAGCAGCGACTAAAATATTTTTGTAAGTAAAAGATCCTCAAAATGTTAATTGTACATCATAAATTATGGAGGCCATAGGGAATTTAGTAGTGTATTTAGAGCACTGGATGGGAAATGGCATCAGTGAAGAATTTGGTATCTGACAAGGCATGAAGGAGTAAAGTCTGGCATGGGAGGCAGAGGAGGATTAATCTCTGTGAGCTCCAGTCCAGCTAGGGCTACCCAGGGTACAAAAGACAAGAGCAATGAAGAGATGGCTTGTTGCTCTACTGGAGGAGCCAGGTTTGATCCCTAACACCCGCACGGTGACTTACAACTGTTGATAGCTCCAACTCCCTCTCCTGGCCTCCCCAGACACTGCATGAACATGGTACACAGACATAGATGCAGGCAAAACAAACACCCGAACGTGTAATAAAACAAAACAAATAAAATAAAAAATTTAATAAAGGGAGGAAAATTAAGACATTTTCAGACATTAATGCCCACTCTCTAATTATAAATGAACATCTAAGCAGGAGATAAATGAGGTAACAGAATATTTAAACAATACTTTCAATGAACTAGAACTAGTAAACACACACATGCACACACACTCGTTTACATGTGTACCCCACATGTCAAACATTCCACAACAACAAAAAACACACAGAACAATCTCCAGGACAGACCAAGTGTGAGACCACAAAACCAGACTCTGAAAGTTGGAAAACTTTCAAGCCATGTGAAGTATGTTCTTTGAGTGCAATAGAACGAAGCTTTTACTACTATCAGTAATTACTAAGAAAAATGACAGTCCACAATCTGTAGAAATAAGACTTCACAGTCTTAAGAAATGGAAAGGAGGACATTGGGAAGTACTTAAAAATAATGTAGGAGCTGGATGGTGGTGGCACACGTCTTTAATCCCAGCACTCAGAGGCAGAGGCAAGTGATCTCTGTGAGTTCGAGGCCAGCCTGGTCTACAGAGCAAGAACAAGGACAGGTTCCAAAGTTACAAAGAGAAACCCTGTCTTTAAAAAACAGAAAATAACAATAAAATAAAAATAATGTGAACAAAAACATCTGATTAAGAATGAACTACAGAAAGAGAGGATATACGGAATACAGCAAAGGCTGGTACTCAGGAGAAATAGGCAACTATAAATGTCTACATTTAACAAAAACAAAGGAAGTGGTTGGAGAGAGGGCCCAGTGATGAAAAACACTTGCTGCTCTTGCAAAGAATCCAAGACAGGCTCCCAGGACCCATGTTGGGTAACTTATAGACCCCTGTAACTCTAGCTCCAAGGGATCTGGTGTCCTCTTCTGGCTCCAACAGGCTTCTATGTATACATGCACATACAAACACACAGATACATAAAAATACAAATGAAGTAAGTCTTTGAAAGAAAGGTCTCTTGCCATGTTGAAGTTTTACACTCTGAGGGATTTAAAAAAGAACAGGAAACTAAACCCAACCAGCAGAAGAAAGAAAACAACAAAAAATTGAGATGGGTGGGACAGAGAATAGAAACAATCAAAAGAATCCTTGAGAACGAACTGGCTTTTGCTGTTATTGTGTTGTTGGTGGGGGGATGATTAATAAAATAAGCAAGGGAGAGAAAGAGAAGTCAAATATCTGGTGTGTCTAACTTTTTGACAGTGAAGCATAAAGCCATAATTTACAGGGTTCACGTTAAAGAACCATGCAATTAAGCAAGCAAAAGAAATCTCAAAAAGTGTTCAAATGTTTTTAAATAAGCTTGTGAGTTTTGTGAATAAGGGACACATTCAAAGATGTCCCAAGAAGGCTTCAGGACATGCCTGTGAGGGGAGAGGAAACCTAAGTTGGGCTATTGGTCCCAATAATGCAGAGCAAACAGGAATTGGCAGAGAATTCAGATATGGATGTCCTCGTTCCTTGTAGAATTGTTTACAGCAGTCAAAAAGTAGAAAGAACCCAAGTGTCTTACCAGCAGGCAACCACATAAGAAAAGTGTGGGTATGCGTGCATGTATATGTATGCACACACATATATGTATGGGTGTAATGTCTGTATGCATATATATGTATGTGTGTATGTGCATGTATGTATTTATGGAATATGTGTGGAAACTTTGTTATATGTATATAAACTCATATACATGGCACATATAGATTATGTATTTTATACATATAAATATATATATTTCCCATATATGGGCAATAACTCAATCATAAAAAGTTCTGTTTCATGCTGCAACATGGGTAAACTTTGAATATATTACCGTAAGTAAAATAAGCCAAATTCCTATATGAAATATTAATTGTTAGCAATATTTCCTAATGTGAACCCGGAAACTGCCAATGTGACCATTGGGGGGGGCTACTTTCCGGGAAGGAGTTTAAATAGATTGGGGGAGGGACCAAGGCTTGGTGGGCCACCTTGACCCTCCTTCGGGGGAAAGGTCAAGGATTTGGCAGGCACAGGGGCGGCGTCTCCAAAGATGGAGACCAGAGACCGGGACTTACATTAATGACTGGCATTTTCATAGAGATGTGAGTTAGAATAAAGGTTGCCATTGTCTGAGTCTATAGGTGAATGGAGACAGACTATGGATTAATAGTTATAGAACTGCATAGTTATAGTTTGAAGTGGTGTAAAAAAACACATTTTGAAAATAGTGGTGGTGGTTGTGTACTGTAGAATAAATATACTGTGGAATTGTATGATGAAAATTGACTAGGTGGCAAATATTATTATATTGATAAGCTAATATATAACATGTAGTTATACACACACACATAAATTGCTGCAGAAAAATAAAAAATTCTTTCAATAACTTATCCTGGAACAATTTGAGGACAATATGGAAAAAAGAAGTTCAAATCCTATCTCACATTGTATATAAAAATCAATTTAGGATGTATACAAAGTCTTAAGTGTAACTTGAAACTATAAAGGTTTAGGGAGAAAAGGCCATAGAATCCAACTGTGACCTTGAGTTGTCTTTTGGGACTGGCATGGAAAGCATGAGTATAAAATAAGAAATTGATAAATTAGACTTCATCAAAATTTAAATGTTCTTCTCATGAAAGACACCATTAGGAAAATGAATAGGCAATCTACAGCACAGGAGCAAATATTCACAGAACATATATCTTACAGAGGACTTGTATCCAGAAAATGTAAAGAACCACAAGTCTGAAATAAAACAGGCAAACAACCTAATAAATATACAGATAAAGGAATTGAGGAGCATCCAAAGTGTCTCAGAGAGAGACAGCAGGATGGATAGGAGTGGTCAGAAAGCAAATGAGAAGGTTCCCAATCTCAGTAGTTGTCAGGAGAATGCAATTAAAAACCACAGTTAGCTGCATTATGACTCATTAGAATAGCAAAAAACAATCAAAAGAACAAAACAAAATTTCACTGAGTCTGGAGCAGCCTGAACTCTTATCTACTCTTAGTGAGGTTAGAAAGCAGTCTCTCTACACTGGAAGAGCTCCAGCAATTCTGTTATAAAGTTAAGCCAAGAATCTCCTGTGAGATCCTGGCTCCAGACACTTACCCAGGAGAAATGAAAACAAATCTCCATTGGAGAAATTGTTTATGGCAAATTTAATCCTAATAACAGAAAAAATTAAATAATCCAAATGTATATTGCTAGAAGAATGAATTTTAAAATTATGATATTTCATACAGAGGATACTCTGTAATAAAAAGACATGTTGCATCAACATGGATAAACATCACAGATGTGACTAGAACAAAGGAAGTCAGGCACAAAAAGCTCCCACACTGCATAAACATGTATGCTAAAAGTTCTAAACAAGAAACAAAACATGTCAGAACAGTGGCTCACCTCTGGGGTGGGGTAGATTAACTGGAAGGGAATGTTCTCAAAAGAGATGTGGATTACATGGATGTCTATCAACCTGTCAAAATTATAAAGTTTATATTTGTATGTTTCCATGTAAACATATATTTTGTTTTAAAATTCAGAACTGTTTTGAATACAAATATAACACCAGAAGCAATCAGCCATACACAGTGAGCAGAGTATAAATGCACATAGGATGGAGTCTATTAAGTCCAATTAAAGCAGAGGGCTTGTTCTGTGTGAGAAGGCTGAATATCAAGAGGGCTGGTGTAAAGCTGTAGACAGAATTTTCTGTCCAGCCTGCCAGTTCCCAAATAAGAAAGCTCAGCTGATAGCTTAGGCTTGTTTTTAGCTAGCTCTTATAACTTAAATTAACCCATTTCTATCAATCTATGTGCTGGCCTTCATCTATATCCTTCCCATTCTAGTTGCTCTGCATCTCATGGCATCTTGGCATCTCCTGGTGACTCTTCCCTTCTTCTCCCCAGTTTTCTGTCTGCTCTTGATATTCACCATTCAGCTTTTAATTAAACCAATCTGAGTGACAAATCTTCACAGTGTACAAAAACGTTGTTCCACAACATTTTTCCCTTTTTGTCTAAACAAAAAGGAAAGGTTTAAACACTAACATAAGAAAACTATAAACAATAAGAACAACTATCAGGTAAGAATTACATTTATAATGTCCAATTCATTTGTGTTTAGCATATTTGTAGAAAATACTCCATTATTTATTTTATCTTGAAGAATCCAAAGCTCTGTACCCAATTTACCTTCTATCATAATTAAGAAAAAGTATAACTATAACTATGTAGTCTTCAACTTCATCAAAAACCCCAGAAGAACATAATATTACCTTGTAGCAGAGAGACCACTTGTTTCCCAGCCGCCTGACAGCTTAGATCTGAAAATAATCATACAGAAACAGTATTAATTAAATCACTGCTTGGCCCATTAGCTATAGTTTCTTATTGGCTAACTCTTACATCTTAATTTAACCCATTTCTATTAATCTGTGTATGGACATGTGGCTGTAATTGCCAGCTAAAGTTCCCAGCATCCTTCTCCAGAGATGGCTCCATGGCTTCTCTCTGACTCTGCCTTTCTTTCTCCCAACATCCAGTCCAGTAGTCCCTGCCTAATTCTGCTCCACCCCACCCTGCTCTGCTATAGGCTCAAAGCAGTTCTTTATTCATTAATGGTAATCACAGTATACAGAAGGAAATCCCACTATACCAAACCTATAGAAATGACAGACATCTGGCTGCCCGAAGAGTCACCCAAGGCTCCTTTGCAATGCTGAGGCATCCATCTCCAGCCTACCGACCTAGAATATCTAAAAGACTTTTCCATGAAGCAGGAATTTTGAAGGACTGTTTTGCAAAGTTCAGCAGTCATTTTCTTTTGTGCCCTACTTGTTCAATTTGAACAGCCTACTGAAATTACCTGGCGCGAGTGAGAAGGAAACATGGAACATACAACAAACCTGCGTAGGAATTTATTGAGGGGTGTGTGCAGGCCTGGTGAAGGTTGGTGTGCAGAGAGAGAGAGAGAGAGGAGAGAGAAAGAGAGAGGGAGGGAGAGAGAAAGAAAGAGAGATAGAGATCTGAAGATGGAGTGTCCAACTTTTACAGGCTGCCTAGCACATGTGCACAAGGGGATGACATGGCTGAGTCATACGCAGATGACAGAGCTCACACGTGCACGCAAGGGCTCACACAGCTGTGTCATAAGTAAATGATGCAACCATGTTGCACGTGGGTCACGTGGGGTCCTTTAAGATTCCCGGGGCCATTAGGCACTTCTGCCTGAGGGCTTGTCTGTACATGAATGGCCCTAGAACCTGGAAGTGTCAGCCTTATTGTGGCTGAAATTATAATACCTACGGTCAGCAGTAAAAGAAAGGTCACTTTCTTGCTTTTGCCACAAAGAAAGAAAACTCCAGATGGGGTTTCTTTGATGCCCATCATCTCATTTGAAGTAAGTTGGTGCTGCCAGGAGCAGATGTGTCTCATTGTCACAAAAAGCCTTATGCTAATAAAAAATCCTAACTGCCATATTCTGTAGATCTCTAAAGTGTTTGAAGACCACCTGTCTATCGAAAATATATGTCTTTTTGACTTTGGAAACATACCTAACACGACTAAAGTATGATTGCAATAGGCTACTAACTACTATCATGCATTTCTTTATTATCCTAAATAATTTGTAGTAATAATTTTCAA
Organism: Ondatra zibethicus; assembly: GCA_004026605.1. Classification (NCBI taxonomy): domain Eukaryota; kingdom Metazoa; phylum Chordata; class Mammalia; order Rodentia; family Cricetidae; genus Ondatra; species Ondatra zibethicus. Next base: position 48,025 of record PVIU01002204.1, on the reverse strand, counting down.
GGACTACAAATTTACATTGCATTGTTAAATGAGCAGAATAGGTACAATACCTTATACAAGAATAGAAACATACAGAAAGTATGTTCTAACAGAAATAATCTTAAATTTGTATCAATATACAAAATTCCATACCAGTGTAAAATATTTGATACTAGTGATTGTTCAAAACTAGATTTAACAATCCACCCTTTAGCCTATCATTCTATAATATATTCTCATTTTTCCTTCAGAAAGAAATCCTAGAATCTAACTCCTTTATTTAGCTTTTCTTATTGACCATGACTAATAACAACTTGTAGCCAACCCCCCTCTGTGTGATTTCTTTGGGACTTAATGACTGCAGGAACCAAGCAGGACAGAAAAACCTCAGTGTTAATTAAAAAAACCTCAGAAAGAATTAATAATATTTTAACAATAAACAATAATTTGATAAGAAAGCTCAACAAATAGCTTAGGCTTGCTTTTAGCTAGCTATTATAACTTAGATTAGCCCATTTCTATCTGTCTATGTGCTGCCCTAAGGTTTGTTTACCTCGTCCACATACTTCCTGCTTGCTCTGCCTCTCATGGGCATCTCCACCCTTCTTCTTCCCAGCATTCTCTCTCTCCTGAAAATCCTGCCTAGCTATTCGCTGTTTGGTATTTCGTTAAACCAATCTGAGGGACAAATCTTCACAGTGTATAAAAAGATAATTCCACAACACAGAGCTGACAAATGAAGACAGAATGAAGAGCCATTCTGTGTATAAGGACTAAACGGCACAGCCAGGAAAGCAGGCAAATGGGTGCCCTTTTAAAAAGCATGAAGGAGAGCTATTGAAGGACTTTCAGCTGGGAAGCACCATTTCCAATTTACTTTACTTTAAAAGATAATATTGTAAAAGATTACAATAACAGCTGAATGAGGATAAACTGAGGAAGCCCAGCAGCAAATCAGAGAAACTAGAAAAGAGGCCAGTGCTAATAACTGATGTGTAGCAGAAGCAGGGAAAGGCTAGAAATAGTAGAGAGGTAGGGGGATTGATACTGTGTTGGTGTGGGGACTGGATTCAAGAAGTTGGGTTGGTAGCTGGATTTAAGATTCCAGAAACAGAGATGAAAGTGGTACCATTTTCAAAGATATGGCATGTTTGGAGACACTTGTGTGTGGGAAGGACACTGAGAGTCTGAGAATCAAATATGAGAGATCTCTAGGATGATTGGATGTTCATATGTAGAAGTCACAGGGTGTTGGGCCTCATTTCCTGAGCCTAACTTGAGTTGGCATGAGGCCTAGTGTAACTTCCTGAGCCTAGCCAGAGTTTGGAGACCTGCCTCTGGCTACCCAACCTAGACCCATCTCTACCCAGCCACCTCTAGTGTGGCAGAATATTATTGGCCCTTTTTTCCTTGCTTCACCTTGGCCCATCCCAGGCTTCTCCACCCCCATCACAACCCTATATAAGTCCCTACTTGATATCATTAAATGAGTTCCTGCTTTGACAGACTCCCAACTCAGTGGGTGTGTTTCTCTCCGGTGGCCAAGTCAGGAGGGCTGGGTCACAACACTCACCATTCCCCCTTTCAGTCCCAGGAAGAGTTTGGCAGGTCCGGCTTTGCTTCTGCTCTTTCTGCCAGAGAACCCGGCAAGAGGGAAGTTGGAGGTTTTGGCCTCTGGTGGCATTTGAAGCTCTGCTTATAAAGAGAGAAGGGGGGTGGGGGCAAAGGTCTCAGGTGAATCCTGGGGATGACGCAGAATAAGAGAAGGTGGGTGCAGAAGCCAAAAGCTGCAAGAAAATGGAGACACAACCAGAGCTTATGGAAAGAAAGAAAGCTGATATTCTGGAAGTATTCAAGGTGGAAGCAGTCAGCTATGCTAAATGAAATTTTTAAATTGAGTAGGAATAAAAAGACTAAAGTATCCGCAGGATTTAGAAACATGGCAATGGCTGGCAACTTGACCAAACGGGTCATGGTCAGAGCGTGCCAGCTGAATCCGCACCACTCTAGGTGAAGAAATGGGTGGCAGCATAGAGTCCGTGCTGCCTTCCCTTTTTAGACACTTTGCTGTGAAAAGAACCAAGGAAAGTGGGGCATAAGAGCCTTAGAAAGGGGGAAACACGATGTGGGCTTTTAGAGCATGGAAAGCGAGGTGTCTGGACAACTGTGGGAATGCTGGTTCCTCCTAAACTGGAGAGTCCTCCTAAAGACAGCTCAGTGCTCAGGGAATACTGGATGGTGTTTGGAAAGGGAGATCTCCGTCAAGAAAGGGGTTCAAATTCGGAAGCAAAACAACCCCCGCTGGGTGGTGGAGTAAATATGCTTGGGTACAGGCATGGAGACAGCAAGTGGCTGAGTTTATCCAGGATTTAGGTACAGGGAGGTGTCTGGCAACTTGACAAAATAAACAAACTTGACAACAAAAACCTCGTAGAAGAATATGGTAAATGAAGAGGTACATCAAGGCGTTGAGGTTCTTTGAAAGGAAATAATTATTGTCATGAGCCCTGAAGTCTCTGGGGAGGGTGGAGGGAAGACAGATGGGAAGGAAAGCCCGTGTGTGCCGGGGGTGGGAGTGGGATGCCGACGCTGGATTTCAGAGTGATCCAGTGTGCACGTGAGAAGGAGTTCAGCAGACCTCCCTCAGGGAGCAGGTGCTGGGACAGTCATGTTAGAAGCTGTGGTACCATTTGTGGGTATTTTAGAGTCTTCTGGGGGAGACTTGGACATCAGCAGTGGAGTGAAATGTCACTGGAGGATGACTATACAAACCCCAAGCTGTATTCGTGTGTTAAGGATGCCATGCAATGTGCTTGAAGCAATAAAAACTCATTTTTTCTCCTCATTCTAGAGGCTAGAAACCAAGATCAAGGTGTTGGACAACTGGGCCTCTTCTGGTGGCTCTTTCCTTGGCTTGGAGATGGCTGCGTTCGTCTTCCTGTGTGCAGAGTGAGGTTCCTCTGCTTGTGTGTGCCCGTGTGTCCTGCTCTCCATATTAAGAACAATAGGTTAGATGAAAGTCTACCCATTTGACTTCATGTGACCCCAATTTCCCTTTAATCTTGTCTCCAAACGTCCCCATTCTGAGATCAAGAGTTGAGCCATTGGTGGGCACAGCATAGCCCATCACAGTGGTTCTTTGTGGAGTTATTTAAGTGGACTTTGGGGTGCTCAGGATTTCAGGGGTGTGAGAAAGGAAGTGGTTCATGCGTGATAGTCTCAGAGATAGTAGTCGTTTCGTAACAGCTGTGAGAACACCAGTCCCATCCCTTGGAAGTGCAATCTTGGCTTTTTTGTGTTGGTTTCATATTCTGCAACTTGCTGTGTTTATTTTTTCTAGCAGGTTTCTGTTGTAAATCTTGTGTTTTCCATCTAAGGCCTTGCCATTAGCAAACAGCAATGATTTCCTTCTTCCTGTCTTGTTTGAATGCCTTTGATTTCCTTCTCTTCCCTCCCATGTGCTCCCAGGACTGTGCTCCCAGGACTGTGGCGAATAGGAAAAGTAAGAGTGAACACACATGGCTTCTTTCATTAAATCTCTGTGTGTATATATGTGTATGTGTGCAGGCATATGTGTGTATATATGTGTATGCGTGCATGTGTATGCAGGCACGTGTGTATCACGTGTGTGTGTGTGTGATGGTCAGACGACCACCTCAGGCATCAGTCTTCACCTTCTTCCTCATCTGAGATAGATTCTCCTGTTCTTCCCTGTGTGTGCCAGGCTAGGTGGGGGAGCATCCATGGATTCTCCAGCCTCTGCCCCCCTTATGACTGCGAGAGCGTAGAGATTACAGATACATACCACCGCATCCAGCTTTGCGTGGGTTTTAGGACTCAGGCCCTCAAGCTTGCCTGTCAAGTGCTTTACCCATTACGCCATCTCCCCAACCCACCTTGTTTTCCATCTTAGAGCAGTGAGCTTCAGTTTCCTGCCATTGACTCTGATGTTCTCTGTGAGTTCTCTTCACAGGCCTCGTGCTCAGGCTCAAGGGATCTGTTGACTATGAGCAAGTGTGGTGGTGCACACCTGTAATCTCAGTGCCTGGAAGACAGAACAGAAGGACTGCCATGAGTTCAAGGCCTGCCAGGGCCACATTGTGGATTCTAGGCCGGCTTGAGCCACATAGGGAGACCCTGTCACAAAAACAAGACGACTGAATTTCATATCTGAGAAAGTAATGGGTGAGGTTTGTTTGTTCTTTCTGCCGATATAATGCAATCCATCCTTTTGCCTGTGTTGAGCCATCCTGGTATCTCAGGCATAAATCCCACTTGTTCATGGTGAATGGCTCTTTTCATTGACTGTTGGCTCTGGCTTTTTGCTATTTTGCAGGGGACTTTTGTATCTGTGTTCATCAGAGGCATTGACCTGTCACCTTTGTTTCTCCATGATGTCCTTTTTGGCTTTGGTATCAGGGGCTGCTGATGCTGTACTGAGTTTAGAAGCAGCCCCACTTCTTCAGCTATTTGGAAAAGTTTATGAAGCACAGCTTTGGATGCTGAATAGACCCCACCAGTGAGGCAGAAGGTCCTGGGCTTTGCTTTGACAGGAGACCTTTTACTACTGGTTCCATCTCCTTACCCAATGGTTCCCTTACATTTTCAATTTATTCATCATTCAGCTTAGATTCCTTGATTCAGTCTAGAAATTTGTCCATTTTCCCTGAATCATCTAGTTCTTGCTGTGCATTTGTTCATAATAGTCCTTTATGCTCTTTTTTATTTTGATGGTTTCAGATATAGTATCTCTTCCTTCATTTATGATTTTATTTATTTGAGTCTTTTTTCCCTTAGTCTAGCTCAAGGTTTGTATATTTTGATTATCTTTTCCAAAAGCTCAACTCAGTATGCTCTTTTATATTGTTTTGCCAGCCTCTATTGAATTTGTTTCTGCTCTGATGTGTGTTATTTCTTTTCTTCTGCCACCATCAGGTTTAGTTTGCCCCTTTTCTGATTCCTCAAAGCAGAGTGCTGCATTGTCTGAGGTCTTTTCTCTTCTCTGATGTAGGTGCCTGATTTTCTCTTGGGTTTGCTTTTATTGCATCCCATAGTTTTGGTATGTTATATTTCCATTTTCAGTCATTGCAAAGTTTTGTTTTTAAAAAAGGAAAAAAAATCTAGAGCATTCTACAAAAGAAAATGAGAGAATGATCCCATGTATCACAGATATGAAACTTAGAAATATTTAGGAATAAACAATCTTACCAAGGAGTTGAAAGACCCGTGTATTGGAAAGTTAAATAAATGGAAAGATGTTGCTTGTTCATGAATGAGTAGAATTAATATTGCTAAAATTTCCACACTACCTAGAGCAAACTATAGATTCACTCTGATCCCTATCACAATCCAATGCTATTTCACATACAAATAAGCAAAGCCATCCTAAAACACATGGGAACAACAAAATAAAACCTTAATTAGCCAAGACAATTGTGAACAAAGTTGATCAAGTTGGAAGAATCACACCACCTGATAAAGCAATTGTAATCAAAACAATTGATATAGACCCAGCCTCTACAACAAACGAAGCAGAATAGAGGGCTTGGAAATGAGCCCAAGCGGGTACACTCAACCAACTGACTTTCTACAAGGGTTCCAAGCAGTCATGTTGGGAACAGGACAAGTTATTCAATAAATGGTGTTTGGAAAACTTGACATTTATCCTTCACTACCTACAAAATTGAGCTCAGAATAGATTAAGGACTTAAACACAAGTAGTAAAATGGTAAAATGACAAGAAAGACTGAGAAAAATTACAGGACATTGACTGAGGTCATGATTTCTTAGACTGGATCTCAAACAACAAAAGCAAAATTATGAAAGCAAACTAGAAATGTTGTCACATGGGAGGAAACAAGCAATAGTAAAGAAGTAACTGATAGATTGAAAGACAAATCTCAAAGTCATCTGTCGGGTAAAAGGTTAATATCTAAACTACAAACAATTCAAATAGCTCTACAGAAAGAAAACTAATAATACAATTTCTAAATGGGCAAGGAATGAGATGAGCATTTCAAAAAAAAAAACTATAATATACAAATGACCAAAGGACAAGCAAAAGATGTCAGCAGCAATGGATGGAAGAAGGAAAGTTCAAAGCAAGGTCATAGCTTCACACCTACAAGAATGGCTACAACCAGAAACAAATGAGAAATAATTACTGGTGATAGTGTGGGAAAAGTAAAACCTTCAACTGTTGATAGGAACTGTGGGAGTTTGAATGAGAATGGCCCCCATAGACTCATTTGAATATCTGGTCCACAGTTGGTAGCGTTGTTAGGAAAGGAATGAGAGGTGTGCCCTTGTTGGAGGAGGCGTATCAAAAATTACCGCCATTCCCAGAGTCATCACATCCCCACCCCCACCCCTGGCTCCAACTTGCAGCTCAAGATGAATGCTTTTACTATATCATCATGGACTCCACCCTCTGAAACCATAAGCCCCAAATAAAATACTGTCTTGTATACGTTGCCTTGATGGTGATGTTTTATCACAACAGTAGAAAAGTAACTAAGATGGGACTATATAATAGTCATTATGGAAAACTCTGTGGAGGTGCCTCAAAAATGGGATCAACAGAAAGTCCAGAAACCCTACTTCTGGGCAGTGGTCCAAAAGGGTCAGCATGATCACATTGAAGAGACAGCTGCAGTCCTGGGGTCCTTGAAGCATAGTTCACGATAATCGTGTTCTGAAATCAACCAAGCCATCACCAGCCAGTGGACAGGTAAAGAAAATGTGGTATATCAACACACAATGGAATACTATTCTGTCTTTAAAAAGGGAAAGATTGTCATTCATGATGACATGGATGGAATCAGAAAAGAGAAATGCCAAGACACAGAAAGACAAGCAGATACTGCCTTTTAAGTGCAGAATCTGAGATAATTGATGCCAAAGAAACAAGATAGAACGGTGGTTACAGAGAGTGAGGGGCTGGAGTGATTGGGGAATTCATGGGCAAAGATACAAACGCTCAATTAGGCAGGACATGTGTTTTCTTTTGCGATACATCACACAGTATCATATAATAAAATACTGTAGTACATTTCAATATGGATAAGAGTCTAACTCCTGACTGTTCTGGACACAGTAAATAAAAAGCATTTAATGTAATAGATGTGCTAATCAACTTGATTTAATCATTTTATGCTGTATTAATAAATCATAACATTGTTTTGTACTCTGTGAGAATATACAGCTAATATCCATAATTTAAAATGTGAAATTATATAAAAACATACACCTGAAAGCAGAGTTGCAGCATCGTCAGACAGCAGCTGTGCTTCAAAATCAGTCGCGTGGATCTGGAGAGATGGCTCTGGGGTGGAGAGCACTTGCTCCTCTCACAGAGGACCTGGGTTCAGTTCCCAGCACTGCCTTGGTGGCCCACAGCCATCTGGAACTCCAACTTCAGGAGGCTTGATCTTTGTGGACATCAGAAACACATGTGGTGTATGTGCATACATGTAGGCACATACACACATGAAAATAAAATGACTCTTTAAAAACATTTTACCTTTTTTTTTTCCTTAAAAAGAAGAAAAAGCTGAACAGGACATGGTGAAGGGGCTAGGATATGAAGCCTCCCAATCAAAGCAGGCACTTGCACTGGTTGCCTGGGCTTCAGCCTTCCCGCACATGTGTCTGCATGCATAGGTGCGTGTGTATGAGTGTGTGTGTGTGTGTGTGTGTGTGTGTGTGTGTACGACCAGTGTTCCCTCTGTTTCTAGGTCACCATTCCGCCCATTTCCAAAGTCACACTTTTGGTTTTCTATTGCTTATGCGAGGCACTATCACCTCTTTAAACTGGTGGTTGGAAGAACCACACTTACCCAGTGGTAAGAGGGGACCACTTGCAAAATGACACCAGATACTGTAATCAAACTTTCTCATCGTTTGTCATTTTGCTTCTGTTAAGTACTGCCCCAGGAGCTCAGTCAGCTTGTTTTCCATTATCCCAAGGACACCCTGAAGTTAGAGTTGCATCCTGAGACTTGGTGCCTCCCATCAAAAGGATCCAATTAAAGTGCCAGGCGCGGAGGAGTCTCTTTATTTCATCCACATAAGGTCAGGTGATTCCCCCCTTCAGATTTGTGAGTCAATGTTCAAAAATTTTAAAAAGCCAGCTGTGTGCAGTGGCTTAAGCTAATCCTGCAAGACACATTTAGCCAAAATAAATGTGTGCAAATGCAGAAATTGGAGTTTGGAGCTGGAACGTCTGAAGGACAGGATGTGCCTGCACACCGAGTACATTTTCCTCTGTAGAGAGAGCCAGGCGCTTTACGGAGATGATGCATCGCTAAAGACTGTCGAGAAACAGAAAAATGAACCGGAGCCAGGGCAGACGCGCCCGGCTCACACAGACCAGCACCTTTCATAAACAGGTTGACTTAGTGTGTGCTTCGTCTCCAAGAGAGAAAGAAGATCAGGGCTTCACTTATTTAGAAACCACATATGTGAATGACTGGGTATTGCCTGCTAAATAACAGAAAAATGATCATGTAACTAACTCTATTCTCATTCATGCTGCCAGAACTGTTTAAAAACCTTTTTTTTTTTTGTTTCACGTCCTGTGCTGAGAGCTAGGGATATGACCAAAAAAATAAAATAAAATAAAATAAAAAGGTCCTCCTGTGCTTACCAATCTCCTTGTCTAGAGAAAGACAGACAGTGACAGATAAGATCAATTTCTGTTAGGAAATGGTTGTGACTGGGTCCTGATTCCCAATCTGTAGACTCGGGAGCAGGAAGCAGGGGCATCCAGATTGCCAAAGTTTTATTTCACAAGGCATTTTTCCAGGAGGGGAAAAAATGATTTCACACATAGATGTGCTATTTTCAAGGAAAGTGGAAGAAGTTGTGATTAACACAGAGGAATTCATTTAAAGGCTTTTCTGAATTCACAGACCTTGGAGCAGCATGCATTTTCTCAGGCGATAGATCTCAAATGCACGGCTCCATCTGCAGGGCCAGCACAGATCTTTAGGTTCAAAGGGGCTTCAGAATAGAAAGCACTGGTGACCACAGGGAGAGGTCAGTCTCCCAGAGTAAGGTCCTCTGATCCTCCGAACCAAGGACAGCCCCACCATCCTGTTCTGGAGTCAACATCGCTTTCCTCCTTGCTCCTTGAGAATGTTACTCTCCTGATTATTTCTGCTTTGTAAAATCTCTGTGTCTGTCTGTCTGTCCTCTTTCTGCTTCTGCCTCTGTCTGGCTGTCTCTGCTCTCTCTCTCTCTCTCTCTCTCTCTCTCTCTCTCTCTCTCTCTCTCTCTCTCTCTCTCTATCTGCCAAAGGAAACCATTAGGCATCCTGGTCTATCATTCTCCATCACATTCCTCTGAGACAGGGTCTCTCAATGGACCTAAAAACAGGCTAACATCCAGCAAGCTCCAACGATCCTGCCTTTACCCAGCTCCCATGCAGTCTAGAGTTACAAGTGCCCAGGGAGACATGATTAGCTTTTTACACAGACCCTGCGGGTTCAAACTTGGGTCCTCATGCTATTGCTCTTGCCCACTGAATGCTCTACTCCGTCCCTACCTTTTCCATGTCTACCAGCTTTTCCCTTCCTCTCTAGTCATGCTCCGGTGCCTCCCATTTAAGCAGAAAGCACTGTCCTGTTGGGTCCACAGTAGTGATGAGGCTTCTGTGTAACTTCTGGTGGAATGTCAGAGAAAGAGCCTGAGGAGGAAGCAAATGATCTGAGAATAAGGAGCAGTCCTCAGCCAGCACACGGGAGAAGGGGACTTAGGAGGCAAGGGCATGCTCCAAGCCTTCCATTGTACCTTCAGAAATCTCTCTCGAAGCTGTTTACCCACTCCTGAATCAGCTAGTCACACTCACTCTTGCCTGAATTAGTCCACTGTCTTCAAGATTACTCTAATGAAAGATAGTTTTCTTTCTTTCCTTCCTTCCTTCCTTGCTTGCTTGCTTCCTTTCTCCTCCTTCCATCCCTTTCTTCTTTCCTCTCTCCCTTCCTTCTTCATCCCTCTCCCTCCCCCTTTCCTTCTTCATTTATTTCTTTCTGGGTTTTGGGGTTTTTGGTTTTTGTTGTTCTCTCTCTCTCTCTTTCTCTGAAAACAAAATCTCATAGTAGGATGATCCAAAGTTTTCATCCTTTTGACTTCCTACCTCTTGAGTACTAACAGCAGTCCCCTGTGCCTCCTGTCTGTCTGTCTGCTTTCCTGGTCTCTACATCACAGTCAGAATGGTCTTTTCAAAGTATGATTCTCCCCAGCTCCTTACCAAGACTTCTTCCAGGCCCTGCTGTCCAGGCCCTACCTAGGTCTTCCACCTCACTGAACACCCCACAGCCTCTGTACCTTATAGCTAGCCTGCACTTTGAATTTGCTCAGCTCCTCCAGGCCAAGGAGTGCTGTTACGCTGATGCCCAGCCAGAACTCAAAGGTGATGAGTCAGAGCAGCAGAGACGCTGAAGGAGTTTGAGACAGAGGAGTGATGACATACTTGTTGGCTTACGTCCCTGAAGGGCACCTGACGATTGTAATAGGAATGAACTTGAGAAGTTGGGATTAAGCAACTTCCAGGTAAGCGGTGGGGGAGGCTTGGATACCAGTAAGAGGAGGGCAGGTTCATGACACATTGGAAACTGAGGCTGTCAAGATCTGGTAATAGGTATCATAAAGGAGAATGAGAGAGATGGCAAAATCGAACCGGACTCTCCAAGTTTTGGCTGGGCCACTGAGAGGATGTAGGCTCATTTCCTGATGTCCTTGGAAGGCACAGATAGGTGCTCACTGGCCAGCTCTACTGTATGCCTCCTGCCAGGTTCTTCATGGGCTCTGGGTTGTCAGGGCAAGGAGGGCAGAGAATGCTCACAGTGAGGAGGAGACTGGGGAGCCCGAGGAAGGACACCCCTTGAAGATGAGCTTGAGAAAGCTTGCTGGTCCATGACACCAGAGCCATCTCTCTGCGGACCAGCCCCTCCTGTCTTCACATCCTTCCCATCCACTCCACATACCATTTCTTACCATGTCCACTTCTGTCCCCCATTACTACCCTGAGCTCAAGGCTCCCCTAACCCAATTTCTGGCAAAACACCAACTTTGGATGTATCCGAGGACTGCTCATCTCTGGTTGTGAAGCAGTGTTGGAAATCCCCAGGGGTTGATGGCACTAAAGCACTGGTGCCCCTCCGCATTTACGGTCTGTGACTTCAGTGGACCCCAGGGCTACTGGCTGTCTGTCCTTCCCTAGCCCCCTTGTCAGCTCTGTCACACTCCACGGTGCTTCCTGCAGGTTCTCTTTAACCATTTCCTAAACCCCACTTCTCTCCGGAGCTGGTGAGTTCATGGCACTCAGAAAACAGGAGCCAGCAGAAAAAAGCCCAGCCTTCTCCATCAACCTGTGAGCTTCCCTGAGTCCCAAAGGATATGCGCCTGTTGCTCCCTAGTCTGGCGGATGTCCTTCTGTTTACTGCTTCAAACCTTCCCATTTGCTCTGACTATTCTTCTTTTCACCCTCTTTCTCCTGATCAGTACCCAGCTACTCCTCCAGCTGCTTTCTGTAACTACATTCAGCCTTGCTCAGCTCTTCCTAATTGTTTGAATGGAACAGTTTTGGAGGACCTCAGCGTGAGACCCGAGACTCTAAAACTGCTAGATGAAAAATTAAAGATGCATTTTATTAAACAAGTAGGAATGAAGTTGGGGCTTTCTGAACAGAACTCCAATACCGTCGAAAATAAGGCCAGGAATCAGCAAATGGGACCTCGCGAGAATCCAAACATTCTGTACAGCAAGGGCGACTTCGGTCCGGCGGAAAGGCAGCCCAAGAGCAGGAGAAACCATTGCCAGCTATGCCTCTGACAGAGGCTTCGTGTCGAGACTATAGAAAGAACTCAAAAAAAAAAAAAAAAACTAAATGAGAAAAACAATTAAAAACTGGGCTGTGGACCTGAACAGAGAGTTTTCAAAATAAGAAATACAAGTGCCTAGTAAGTACACTAAAAAGGGCTCATCATCTTTCTCTAGCAGTTGGAGAAAGCCAGGTTAAAACTATCTGAAGAGTCCATCTCATCCAATCAGATCAGATATCCCGAAGAAAATGGGTAACCACAGATGTGAGCATGGGTGTGAGGAAGGGGGACCCTTATCTCCGGGTGGAGGATTGTAAACTGGATAGCCATTCAGGGTCTTGTCCGAAAGGCCAAACTAGAACTATTGTATGACCTAGTTATACCACACGTAAGCACGGGCCCCAAGGACTCCACATTCTGCAGCCGGGACCCTTGTGCCTCCGCATACATTGCTGCTTTATTCACAGGAGCTAGGAAATGCAAGCAGCCTAAATGCTCATCAGCTGATGAGCAGATAATTAAAATGTGTACAAATACACAGTGGAATTGTATTCGTGTGTGAAGAAAAATGAAATTTGCAGGAAAACATATGGGACCAGAAAATATTATGAGTGAAGAAACATGGGCCCAGAAAGCTGAACACCACGTGGTCTCTCTCTTACGTGGATCAAAGCTTTGAATTTTTAATTTGGGCATTTAAGTTGTCTATATAGACGGGGGAACCTGAGAGAGGCCATTGTGAGGGGAGAGACCATAAGGGGAGAAGGGAATCTACAACACATATGGTGTGAAAACACAGTGGGAATACGGATTGTGGCAAGGTTCAAACAAGGATGGGGTGGGGGTGGGGAGAGAAGGGGTTGGAGGGAAGATTAGCCAAAACTAAGGATATGTGCTAATGCCATATGAAAACTTACTACGTTATAAGCTAATTTAAAATATAATTAAAAGAGAAAGAATTTGAATAGAGATGCCTTGCTTGAGTACATAACACTGATCCCAGAAGACAGAGCTTATTAAATTGAAATCCCAACGCCAGCTATGAGATACACCCCTATGAGCTGTTGATCAAGAAGGTCCCGGAAGACCTCAAAACAGCACAAATTATTACCACATTTTTGTTTGCCAACCAGTACTAGATGGTAAGACCCTATTGCTAAAGACATCACATATTTTGCATGCAGGGCATGGAGATGCCATGCTGCAACTGAGCTGGAGGCTTCCTCCCAGATGTCTAGCTTTCATAGTCCCAGAAGTTGCTTACAGGTTACTGGAGGAGACAGGTCATCAATGGTCTCACCCAGCTGTGGACCTTACAGGCTTCAGTTCCAGCCTAGTAGACAAAATGTGACTACTGGCGCAATGGCGGTGTGACTGTCACAGGAGTGACGACTGCAGTCTGATCTGAGGCCAACTCACAGGACGGAGTTCATACCTGTTACCATGGACATGGTCAAAGAACAATATCTGGGAAAGCTCCAGGGCCTAGTAGTAAAACTGCTGCCTCTGTTTTGCCCCGCGGACGTGTTGCCAAACTGTCTTCATGTTTACAGACACAGAGCAGAGCTGTCGCAGTCTTACTCAGAGAAACTTGCTTTTGCAGAAAATGGAAGCTGATCCAGAGACTTATGGCTGGCCAAGGTGCTGAGAATCAGTGACGGTTCCGCACTCAACGGACCATCTGTATCAGCCCTTCCAAGGCTCAAAGAACAACTCAGAAGAGGGGGTGGAAAGGACGGAAGAGGCACATTGTACGGAGAAGCGCGGTGAAACACTGCCTCCTCAGCATGCCAGGGCCATTGCCCGCAGGGTCACCTGCACAGGATTTGCACAAGACTGGTCTTGTCAACATTCAGTCATTGATGACAGAGGGTCTCAAGAGTCCTGGGCTGTCCTTGGAGATCTGTTGGCAATTGACAGTTTCTTGGGGAAGGAGGTTACTGCCTTCAGTGGTGTGACCACTGGCGAGCTACCCAGTTCTCCAGGAGATAGCTCCATACCCATGCTCAGGAAGGCAGCCCTGATTAAGTCAGTGGGTCATAGAACAAAAACAAAACAAAAATACTTGATAGTAGACTAGGGACTCCTTGAGAAATGAGGGTTTATTGGGAAGGATGAAAGAGGGTAGAGTGATGAGTGTGGCCTAGGTATTGCCTACATGCATGACATATTTTCATTTTTTAAAATTTCTTTTCGAGACAGGGTTTCTCTGTATCTTTGGAGCTTGTCCTGGAACTAGCTCTTGTAGACCAGGCTGGCATCAAACTCACAGAGATCCGCCTGCCTCTGCCTCCTGAGTGCTGGGATTAAAGGTGTGCGCCAGCACCATTCGGCTCATATTTTTGCCTTTTAAATTACAAAAGGAAAAAGGACTCTCTTGACTCTTACCTAGAACCCTCCTTACCTGTCTTCTCGTTAAAACTTTCTGAGAACATTGTCAATATGTTTTTGTTTCTGTATTAGTTACTTTTTCTATTGATGTGATAAAACACCACAGCCAAGGCAACTTACAGAAGAAAGGTTTTATTTGGGCTTATGGTTTCGAGGGTGAGCCCGTGGAAGTCAAGGCAGGATGCAGCAGGAAGGCAGGGCAGCTGGAGCAGAAGCTTAGGACTCATATCTTTATTTATTTATTTAATTTTGGTTTTTTCGAGACAGGGCTTCTCTGTAATTTTGGAGCCTGTCCTAGAACTAGCTCTTGTAGACCAGGCTGGCCTCGAACTTGCGAACTCACAGCGATCCGCCTGCCTCTGCCTCCTGAGTGCGTGTGCCACCATGGCCCAGCTCACATCTTCAACTCCAAGGACAAAGCAGATAACGAGAAGTAGAAATTTAAATCTCAGAGCTGTCCCCAGTGACATACTTCCTCCGGGAAGGTCACACCTCCTAAACCTACCCGAACAGTATCATCATGTGGGTACCAAGTATTCAAATGCCTGAGGCTATGGGGGGCCACTAATTCAACCCCCCACAGTTTCTAGTCAATTTTCATTCTCTCCCGTCTTTAACTTGAGCCTGCCTTCACCATGATCCCCAGCCTCGATCTCCATTCGAGTACTCATCTTTTAGCCATTGACTTTTGTGACATTACACTCACTGGATTTTCATATTTCTTAAGCTACTATGCTTGACCTTGAGTGAAAGAGTAACTGGGCTTCTCTTTCTTCTCTTTTCCTTCTATACTCTTGGGTAATTGTGTGGTAGATTATTTGTGGAAATGGTCCAGAGTCATTCTGTCTATCAGTCTATCTGTCTACCTACCACCTGTTTATTTTGAATCAGGGCACTCTGTATTGCAAAGTGTCCTCTAACCCCTTATTTCACAGAGGGCGACACTGAACTTCGGATCCTTCCACCAACACTTCCTAAGTAGTCTGATTGCAAGTGTGTGACACCATGCCTGGTTGGTTCTATGCTGATAATGGAACCCAGGACTTTGTCTATCTTAAGCAGGACTCTACCAACTACTCAGCCATAGCCCAGCTCCCTCTTTATATTTTTATAATACATCTTTGCAACTTTTCGTATCAGGAGGTAGAGTATATTTATCTGCTTCTTGAATCTGGGCTAGTCTTGACTTACTTTGGATGGTGGAACATATCAAAGCGACTTAGTGCATGTTCCTTTACTCCCCAACTCTCTCCATCATGTGAACAGACCTAAGCTAGCCTCCCGGAAGCAATGAGTATTGTGATCTAGCTGCACCAGCTCATAACACACCAAGCTGTTGGTGACAGATCAGACAGCCTCAGGAAACAACCAGGTGACTTGAGGCACATAAGCAAGCCCATCTGTGACCAACTGAGCCCAATCAAGGTCATGAAGCCATGGTCACTGTGGGATCATGATGAACAGCAGTGCAGACTGCTTTAAGATGTTAAGCCTTGGGTGATCTGTTATACGACAAATGCTATTATGAGTTCACTCGCCTTTACCTTGCTGAGCTCCTGGATTTTGCCTCCAGCATAGGTCTGCCTTCTTTATAACATTCCCCTACTGGACAGCGGCAGAAACAATGCTATAGAGGTATCTGTAGCATGATTATTAAAACTCAGAGGCTGATATTGGGGTTCAATCTGGAACGCCAGAAAAGCAAAGCAGCCAGACACTGGCTCTTACTTCTACCTCAGTCCAAAATGGCAATCCTGCCTCCAGGAATCCTCAGAATGAGACTGACTGAGAGCTGTCTTCTCCCGTTTTATATTCCTCTCTAGGAATTACAGGTTTTTCATTGTTCCACCTGCCCTACTGTTTCTGTTGCTATGATAAAAACACCCTGGCTAAAATCAGTTTAGGAGAGAACAGGTTTATTTTAGCTCACAATTCCAGGTTATACTCCATCACTGTAGGGCAATGCGGCAAGTGTGTGAAATAGCTGGTCACATCACATCTACGGTCAAGATGAGGGGGGATAGGGGAGAGAGAGAGGGAGACCAGGGGAGAGAGAAGAGAGAGGGGACAGAGGAGAAGAAGAGGAGGAAGAAGAAAGAGAGGGGAGAGAGAGAGAGAGAAAGAGAGGTAGGGAGGGAGGGAGAGAGAATGCATACCTGCTTGGGCTCAGCTCAGCTTGATTTCTCCACTTTCACACAGTTTAGAACCCCCACCTAGGTAATGATGTCACCCACTGGGCTGGGTCTTCCTACACCAGTTAATTAAGACAATTCCCACAAACAAGCCTATAGGTCAAGCTATTGTAGACAATGCCTCATTCATACTCTTTCCCCAGATGGTTCAAAATTGAGTCCATCACATCATCTCACAGATAAAACACCGGAGACAGAGAGAGGCTAATGGCTTGACTGCATAACCACACAGAACAAAGTAGCAGATCCAAACTTTGAACCCATGTCTTTTGAGCTCTAAATCTTACTCTGGAATCATTTCACTGCCTTCCCCCAATACCTACAGCCCAGAGGTAAACTATGTTCTAATCTCTTCACATTTATTAATGTACCTTTTCTTATATACTCCAGCCCTGTGCTTTGCCTTATCGCTTACTCACCCCTGAGATCTCCAATGGGTCAGTAGCTCCTTAAGAAGCATCTCTGGTTTCCTTTCCTTTCCTAAGAATGGACCAGGGAACCCCTCCTCCTCTACTCCAACTAAGACATCACTGGCGCAAACCTGTCTGTTCCCACGGCCTTGGGTTGACTCTTGGTATCTCCCCCTGGTCTGTGAACCTCTTGAGGTCAGGGATTCGGCCCCAAGAGAGGAGCCATGGATCGCTGTGTCTGTTTTGCTCAGCCAAGGACCATGATCCAAAATATTCCAAAGGAGAAGCTGCCCAAATGTCATGCTGGCAGAGGCAAGGCCAGAGGGATAGAGGCTGAGCACCCCAAACTGCTCAAATCACCAGCTGCTCTCATAGAAACAGAAACTCGGTCCATTTGGCAATGTCTAAAGCAGGGAGTCTTAAAATGAACTTCTCACAGACAGGGCATTTGCAAAGCTGCTCACCCCACGCCCGAGTATGCCGGCTGAAGAGAAACTGTAAGATCAGGAGGGCTCTGCTCTTTCTTCTTTGTTTCGCCAATAGACATTTTCTACTGAAAACAGACTTTAAAAATGTGCTAGCGAAGGGAGATTTATGGAATGAAACCGGCCGCTTTGCCCATAACTCAGGGAACGAAGGACTGAAATAGACCCCAAGGGTGGGTGCCTGCCTTTGATAATGAAAACCAACCCTGTGCAGCATGGGAGAGACTTGCCCAGAGCCCACGTCTCAGAAGCTGCCCTCACCCAACCAGGAAACAATGGCACTACACAGCAGAGGGCCACCAAGTCCACTTCAGCTACCTTTGATTTGATGAGAAGGAAGTCGCGTTTAGGAACAGAATCCTGGGTTCTAGAAAATGTCCCAAGCAATTAAAAAATATCATTAATGTTCAGGGAGCAAACTCTGATGTGGCAATGGATCATGTCCAGAATACATCTCAAGAAGTTTCTCAGGGAAGCGTCAGGAGTCTTTAACTATCCACCATTCAAGGAATTCCTCTATGACCTCAGCTTTCAAATCAAGAACAGAGAGTGAAGGGCTGTAGAGAGCGTGCACTACGCTGTCCTTAGTGGCAACAGTTGGGTATTCATTTGGACTGCAGCTTCCCCTTTGTGCATAAGTGTGGCAAAGACTAGGGAATCCGTATTTTCCTCTTCTTGGGTACATGGCTGAACTACATTTCCCAGTATCCCTTGCACTCAGATGTGCCCAAGAGACCAAGTTCTAGCCATTGCAGTACAGGAAGAAGAGATGTGAATATGCAAGCTTGGACGTTAGAAAGTCTCATCTATCAGCCTTCCATAGTAAAAAGACCTAGAGACAGATGGTAATGGTGGCTGCACAGCAGGGTGGCTGTGCTTAAGGCCACTGAATTGTATACTTGAAAAAGTTAAAATAACAGATTTTGTGAGATGGTATATTTCACCTTATTTTAAAATTTTTATATAAAATAAATTTATATAAATCTTTAAAACTCCCAAATATGCTCCTTTTCCCTTCCAAAGGCTGAAATGGAGACAATTTTAGGACAATCTAGGAAGACCCTGGAACTGTTGAAAGTTGTTCTCACTATAAACACACAGTTACAAGGATGGTAAGTACATTTTGTTGTATTTGAGCCAGTGTACTTGTCGGGGTTTATGTATATTAATTATCTACTGCTGTGCGCTGTACTGTCCCCATTCCTAGTGGCTAAAGATGACAAGACTCTAGGCAGGCTGTTATTGAAGTAGTTGGTTCTCACTTCAAAGTCCTCACAGGCAGCAATTCGATGACAGTCAGAGCTACAATCATCCAAAGCTTGACTGACTAGGGAGGGCGATATCTGCTTCCAGGCTCATCGATGAGACGGTTGGCATGATTTAGTGGCTCGCAGGCTGTCGGCCAGAAGCAGCCCTCAGCTGGTGGCTATGGGAATCCTCTCCACAGAGGAGCTTGCATCGTGAAAGCATGCTTCATCGCAGTCGGCGGGCAACAGCCGGAGGGTAAGAAGGAGTAAGATGGAAGTCAGAGTTTCTAACCTCATCTCAGCAGGGAAATCTCTGCCTCCTGCCACAGTTAGTTCACTGGAAACAAGTCGCTATGTCTAGCCCACACTCAAGGGCTAATAATAAGTAATAAAGGAGAAACATAGGCTATGAAAGAAAGCCAGGGGGCAGGTTTTTTGGAAACTGCATGGCCTATTTGTTACAGCATCTATCTTGCCTAACTGTTGCAATAAGCCTAATGGCTTATTCTCAGTTTTGGTATGGGTATTTCTGGTGCCTCGTATATCTACCCGTTTCTGGAGGCAGAGGCAAAAAAAAAAAAAAAAAAAAAAAACGTTCAGGTTATGGGTAACTGAAGGGTAAAGAGCGGGTGATAAGATTCTAAGAAAATGTTTTTCTAGCATTATCTGCATCAGCATTGTGACTACAGCTGTCCAACGCCAGTATCAATCTGGGAACATTTTTCTTTTCTCTTACTAACCCGTCTGAATGAAAACCACAAAAGAACATTCCAACCTTGGTGGCTTTTGCTACCCTGTTTCCTGAAGATTCTGCCCAGTTTCTTGGTACTTCCAAAGTTAGAAGAGGAAGAACACCAATCCGGCTTTCCCGAGACCTGAGCTGGGGAGTAACTGGCCAGACAGCTGTCAGATGCAAAGATCCTTGCTATGGGTGTAGCTCCACTTAATTGCTCATCTGGCTAAGCCCCATTCCTCTCCAGATGTTGCATCATGGCACTGCTGGAATTGCTGCTTCCAGCCCCCTCTCATCGCTCTAATTAAGCCAAAATAATAAGGCAACATGTTAGACATGACGATCAAGTTTTAATTAGACTTTGATAAACCCAATGTGAATTTGGCCTCGTCAGGTGCACCATTTCTGATGAGCAGTGAGGCTGGTGAATCAGAAGATGGTCTGGGTATAAATAGAAGCTGGTCTTGATTTCGTTTGTGTGTACAGAAACCAGAGTTGGGGGGGGGTGTCACCACAATAACCACTTACCTTGGGAGAGCACTTCACAGTTTGCAGAGTTTTTATCCCCCTGCCTACTGCTGAGTAACGGTGTGAGCCAAGGCTCGTTTGGCACAAAGCGCACAAACCAGATGGCAAGAGGAGAGAAAGGATAACATTTAATCAGTTCCTACGCTGTGCCAAGTCCTGTGCTGGGAGCACCAGCAATGGAATGGAAGTCAAACGCCCCACCTAAAGTCTTAGATCTTAAGCGTTGCGCAAGAACTCCCACCTAGGTCTGTTTGCTTCCTCTGTGGCATCCTCCTCGTCACCTCCTGAGAATAGTCTTCCAAAATCGTCTTGAAAGATGACTGGCATGGTGTCACAGAGATGGCACTGCAAGGGCCCCTAGAAATAGATCCACCCTCCTCACAGGGAAGATGAAGGCGCTGAAAGATGAAGGCTTGACCTGGGTCACGCAACGATTTAGTGGCAGAATAAGCTGAAAAATAAGCATGACACAGCCACTCTCTAATTAATTGAATTCAACTTTACTTAGAATTTCTTGTTGAGTATTAAGTGTGGGCTGTGCATGGTTGGGGTGAGATCCATGAATTAAGGCAGGAAATGTTCCTGGATCCAGTGAATCTCTATCTTGCATTGCAGGAAGGGGCCAGTTAGTGAACAGAAAAGGAATTATGTAATTCTAATTTCAATCGTACGGTAAGGGAAGTTATATACTGTGGATGTTTGAAAGAGAAATGTCCCCCACAAGACTGGGTATTGAGACACTTGGTTGCATTTGGTAGACTTTTTGGGGAGGTTCCAGAAACTTTGGGAAGTGTAGAGTTGGTGAGAGTTGGCTTTGAGAGTTCAACACCTCACTCCACTCCTTTTCCCTCCCTGCTTTCTGTTTGCAGTTGAAGAGGTGGCCCCTCAGAGTTCTGCCCTGGCTGCTGGCTGCCACGCCTTCCCGACCAGCCTAGACTCTCCCTGTGGGACCATAATCAAAATAAACACTTCCTTCCCTAAGTTACCTTTACTTACCCGGTTTTACTACAGCAGAAAACCAACTAATACACATTCCTCGGAGAACGGAAGACCAAGAAATGGTGGGAGAAAGACACAGCAAAAGATGTCTGCATGGGTGGAGGTTGCGGGCCTCGGAGTTGGGTGGGATTAGATGTGAAAGTGAATGATTCAAGTGGATCATGCTGTGATGGACAAAGCTTCCAGGTGTGAAGGTCTCTGGCCTTCTACACATCCTTTCTCTGAGGGTTTTCTGTGTTGCTGTTGTGGTTGGAAGTAAAGTGGACAGTGCCTAGGTAGCTTTGACTTTCCCCAAACAGCAGTGACTCCTGCAACAGAGAACAGACTGGCACCACCCACTACCCCCCCCCACCTGCCGCAACTGAGCAAAAGCGCTCCCTGCCAAGTGACTCCACTCTCAATGACCCCTTCCTCAGGGTGCACACTCTTAGGCATGAGAAGAAAAGGTGTCCTCAGCCCCTCTGGGAAGCTGCTCTTACCGAAAGACTTCCTCCTGCCCTCTCATGCTCACCCAGTGCGTGGCTACTGCGTCATCTCACACCTACACTTAAATATCCCACCCAACCCTGACTTCTCTCTCCTCTTTGCAACCGCACAACCAAAGCCTGTTTGAAACTCGCGGGTAAACTAAATTAATCAGTGTACCCGGCATCTCTTTCCTATCTGCTAATTGGAGTCTCCGGACTCCAGATCATTTGTTTTCTCCCTCCTCCTAATTTTTTGAAGTAACATTCTAGAGAAGAGTGACTTTCTTTCTGGGACCTTCATATTACACTATGTGGGAGCAGCAACTCTTTGCATCTGGATAGAATTTCACAATTGACAGGGCCCTTTCAAATCTGTTAGACAGTTTGAACCCCACGAAAGTGTTAGATCATTCGTTGTTTTTTTGTTGTTGTTGTTTTTTTTTTTTTTTTTTTTTTTTACCTCTAGGTTAAAAAGCCTACACTCATAGGACTGATGAATTTGTTCAACACTACAGTGCCAAGGAAAAACCACTAAACATTCAGCGTCCTTTCTAGAATCCCACATTGCTTAGTCCTGGGGACAGAACATGTGGACAAAGAGAAAGAGACCCAGCCTCAGGAAGAGTAGACGTTAATACCTGGAGAAGTCGAGAAAAACACCACCATCCACACATGCAATTAGCAAGAGCAGTTATTAAATCATATGCACGTGGGGTCATTCACTGGTACAAAATGGCGATGAGCTCCAAGAGGAACATGTAGACTCCTTTAAAGCATAGCTAAGGGGAGTTTGAGGAGCAATTAGGCCATCTCAAACTTAATTGATTAAACAAGCATCAGTTACATTAGTGTATTTCTAATTGGCTGAGGTTTAGTCTTATCTGTTTTGGACACATCTACGCAAGCTCGGACGTGGCTCAGAAGGGGGCTGCCGGGTTTGTCCTTGAGATACCCAGGCTGACTTAGGCCCTCTGTGTTTGTTCTTTCCCTTGGCCCTGAGTGTAAGGGCCTTGTAGATAAATGGCCCTTTGCTGGAAGAGATACCTGTGTGTCCTCAGAGAACTGGAACCTAAATTCAGTTATAAAAGTGGGAGAGTTTAACCCCTTCAAGGCGAGTGTGCAAACCAGGAGTAATGGGAGGTAGGAATTCTCAGACAGCAACAGGTGCAGACATGGCCTGGGAATCTTGTCACAATGCAGTTTCTGAGTCTGTCTATCTGGGGCAGGACCTGGAGTTCCGAGTTCAGAATGTTGTAAGATCCGCCAGGTGGTACTGATAGGGCTAGCCTCGAGACGCGCCGTGGTTCGCCGAGATACCCTCTGCAAGTGCACGCTCTGAGTCATCAGACAGGAGCTCACATCCCAGCTCAGCCCCACAGCAGCACGCGGCTCCCCGCAAGCCACAACTCAGTGTGTTCGTTTTATTGTTGCTGGTGTTTTATAAAACTGGGCAACGGAGAAATATCATGATGGACGTTCTGACTGTCCATAACAAGACTGTCACCATAGGACTATTCCATGTATAGCCTGCACAAAGGCACCTGCCCTTGGGGATGGCTGTCAGATGAAGTCCAGCGTCCTCTTCATACAGTGTCCCCAGCAGGAGGCTGCATGCACCTTCAGTAAGGGGTGCCATTTTCCTCACCCACGGACAGTGCCTTGACTTTCATGGACTTTTGTCTCACCACAGCATACCTATGGAGGTCAGAGGACAACTTGCAGGAGTTGAATCTCTCCTTCGACTCTGCAGGTCCTGGGGATCAAACCCGGGTCATCAGGCTTGGTGGCAGACACATTTAGCTATTAAGCCGCCTTGCCAGGCTGCTTCCCACCGCTGTGACACGTCGTCGTTGACCTGCCTCTCTAGAGCGGGCCTGGTGGAGAGTGAGGCTCCTCATCTCTGCTTTGGCCCCTTCCTCATGGCTCTGATTTTGAGTGATGACCCATTTGCTATTCTCTCCATGTCTCTGTTGGGTTCCACCCCAGGGACAGCCTTGTGGCAGGACCCATGGTTGCTCACTGCCTTTATTCAAGCAGCAGGGCCCTATGGACTGGGTACCAGCCCAGGTATTGCAGAGGTAAGCAGAAATCACCAGATCTGTCCTGTGGAGAGACTGCTCACAAAGGGGAGAGACGACACGTGAACATGCTTATGATGGTGTCAGGCAACTCTGCACGTGATGCGGCAGGGTGGCCAAACGGTGACTTTTGAGCAGAGAAAGAATTCTACACCTGAGGAGGACATAGCCGGTGATGGATAAGCACAAAGGGGACATAAAAACAGCTCTACAATGGGTCTGGGCAACAGCGTGTTTGGCACCTTCAAGGGGGCCACTGTCACCAGAACAGCACGTGACAAAGACAGCAACAAGAAAGAGTGCTGCCCACTGCTCTAAGAGCGAGAGAAGGTCTGTGGCGGTGGCTGAGTCAGTAAGTTTCTGCCTAGCAAGCATGAAGACCAGAGTTCAAGCCCCAGGCACATACTCACAAGTCAGGTGTGTACCGCGTTAGCATGGAACCGTGCTTGCAGGAGTGATTCCTTGGCCAGGAGGCCAAGGTGGTCCCCTTGGAATGCTAGGTCTGCACCCAGGCCAGAGAGTCTAGTCTCTTGACCAGGAATAGTTTCCTTCGAAGAGACTTTCACTGCTGCTTTCTCCTTTTGCCTCCCTAAAGAGGAAACCCCAGAATCATCTAGACACTAATCATTCAGATTAGAGAGCAGAGTTCCCCAAACAGGTTGGTTCCTGGCAAGAATGAAACTGCCAAGAGTCCCAGGGACGTTTCTAGCTTTTAGTCAAAAAATAAGTTGGTTCCTTTTCTTTGGGGTTTTTTAACCCTGAACTGCCTTTCCAATTCTTCCCTCCACTCACTGAAGAGGCAACAGCCACTCTGTGGCCTACCTCAGCCTGGTGAATCAACACTTACTAAACTGGAATCTTCTCTCTATTACATCCTCTTACTCCAAGAAAATAGAAGATACTATAAAACTTGTGTTTAGGGCAAGGAGTTTGAGGCTCTTTATCTTCCCCATCTTGAAAGATTTTTATGATGATTTTTATGAGATGTTTAATCCTCCCTCATCCAGTAAAACCTTTGTTTACACAAAGGCTTTTCTATTGCATTCCAGGAATTTGAAGGCCTGGAGCAAAGACCCCTTTCCCCCTTCATCCTTTGTTTCCAAATTCCTTTCAGGCTAGCCAATCTGATATGACTGTGAGATCAGACCCCAGCCAATGGGGAAAAGGCAGTCAGCACCTGGGTTAGAACAGAAATGAAGCCTCTTTGTGCTCACTCTTCCCAGCTCAGCCTCTTGATTCATGGTGAAGTTTGCCATGTCCGGACTCTTTCAAAGGGTGGTGGGACATGAAGGTGTGCAATGCGATCCCAGCACCAATGAAGTGGAGACAAGAGGACCTTTGGGGCTTGATGGCCAGCTAACCTGGACTACTAGGGAGGCACCAGGCAGGGTGAGACCCTGTCTCAAAATAAAGGTGGATATCTCTCCTGGGGAAGGACATCCCATGTTGTACTCTGGCCTTCACACCGTGCATGCTCAAAGCCTCCTTAACACACACACACGTGTGTGCTCGTGCAAACACACAGGTACCTGGACACATAGGAACTCTCAGGCATATAAGATTAAAATCATGAGAAGATAGATAAGACTGGAGCCTCGTGTGACAGCCGCCAATGCCATTCTGCCTGCACCCCGCCCTTTTCCCTACAGTAAGTTATTTTAGGGGGTCAGAGTATGAAATAATTCATTCAACAAATGAAGTATTTCTGGGTCCCATGGCATGGACCAGACATTGTTCTTGACTCCTTTCAAGATCTTGGGGCTGTAAAACAATTATCAAGGGAGACAAATGCCCCGCCCTGCTGCAGCATCTGCTCCCATCAGCTGAGGCTATGCCGTTGAGCTCTTTCTCCTGGCTGAGACCCTAGTCAGGATGAAGGAGGTGATGGAATCTCTGAGACATCCTTTCTGTAGATCTTCAAGGAGGGGAAGTAAGTCCAGAAGGGTGAAGGGATCCACCGCTGCCTACAGACTGATGATGCTTTGTGTTGGGCACTTGTACAGGTGAGATGTAGCCTGGCCCCCCGAAAGCTTGGTCCCCAGGAAGGCAGCACTAAGTTGGTGTGAACTTTACGGGGTGGGGTCTAGGAAAAGGTGTTTAGTTCAGGGAGCCATTGCTACCAAAGGATTAATGTTGCACTATCTGGTGTGTGTTCCTGCTTTCCTGGGAGCCCCGTGTCCCTTTCTGTTTCTCTGCCAGGTTGTGTTGCATTGGATGGTCAGAGAGAGAGAGTCACAAGGGACTTAGTGAATGAGGTGGCTTTCAGCCTCCAGAACTCTGAACTATGTAAGCCTCTTTTCTAATGAGGTCCCTAACATCAAGTAATCTGTTATAGCCACAAAAAAAAAATTGTACTCGTATAATGATTCTTAGGAGAATTAGGATCATGAGGACCCTGCTTCAACACGAAGCAGGGAGAAAAGATTGTCCAGCAGTCAAAAACTTGTGCAGATGAGTTTCTCTTTTAAGGGAGCTTGAATTGACCTTGCCCTGGGATGAGAAATCTTGAAGAGAAAGGGAACAAGTATAGGAGGCTTGGCCCCATTTGTATTCCACATGTGTTTGTATAATCATCCTACCCAAATTATACCTGCCTTTCAGGACCCATCTTAACAGTTATCTCCACCTTGGGATCATCCTGTGTTCTTCTTTTCAATAGCTCTCTCATCCTATACTTAGCCCAAAGCTTCTGATGCCTGGCACAGCATCTCCAACTCATGTAGGCTCTCAACAAACACATGCTAGGTGAGTGGTGGAAGAAGAGAAGGGGGTTAGAGAGGGAAGATACAGGGCCCATCGGGGATAGTTTCATCTCAAACAAGCTTATTGGTTCCTGGGTGCTGGCGTGTGGGGATGAGGGAGCCTCGGGAAAGGTCTGAGACTGGTTCATTAGTCTTTCCCTATCCCGACCACCTCCGTGGCCCTAGACTGTGGTCTTGTACATAATAAAAGTCCAATAAATGTGTTCTGAAGGAAGAAAGAAAAGCTTTGACCAGAAATATGAATCCAAGGGTTCAGTTTTCCCATGAAACTTTAATGCCAGAAAGGCTTTCTGCATATGAAATCATCCTCCCCGCTCGCCCTTCCATAATTCAGGCAGCCTGTGGTTCTTTGGGGACTTCTCTGGGCATTAAGTTTCTCTCAATAGTCTGAGAATTGAGCAGTTGTGCTTCAGCAATTACCATCGACTTCCCATTATGAAGGGGGGCGTGGGAAGAGGCGCGAGGAAGGGTGTGGAGATCAGAGACAAAGCCTTAGGGGACCCAGAGACACAGGAAGTCAGAGTGCAGGTCAAGGTCATGGACCCAGAGATACAGGGGGCTTCTAAGCTGACACCTCCTGTGCTCATTCCTCCTCCTCCCTCCCTCTCTCCCTCCCTCCAGCTGCATCGTGAGAGTTCGCACCCCTCAGCATCAGTCTGACAGGCACATCTCAACAGGGAGAATCAGGAAAGGTAAGAGATTTTCTTTGTTTTGCATCAAAAACCTGGGAGAGGGTGAAGAAAACCATGGCAGTAATTTTTGAAGACTGGAGTCTCCTGGGAACTATCAGAGGAGGGAGAGGCACTCAGAGAGGGGCTGGGGCTCTGCCACTCAGCTTCCATAGACATCTGTGCTAATGGCTGGAGATGGATAGGTCCAGGGTGGAAAAGACCATGGATACAAAGAGCTAGCTGGCTAGGACCCTCCTGGGGGAATGTCAGTAAGCAACTCCAGGGAGGGACCCGGAACTCAGAAAGAAGAGGATCCACAAAAAAAGGAGGGGTAGGCCTTCTCCAAAATCCTTCTGTAGAAGAGTACTCTCCTTAGAGGTGGGAGGAAAGGACATGATGCCGTTGGGGAAAGGGTTTCTACGGATGCAGCTGATTTAAAGGGTTTTGAGATGAGCGCCTTCAAAACTATCAAGTGGTCGCTAAGCATCTGAGTTCAGAGACAGAAAAGGAGAAGGCATGGAAAGGAGAGGAGACATGGGAACCCTGAGGCAGAGAGGAAATGAGACAGTCACGAACCCCAGAGTGGCTAGAGCCGACAGCAGCCTGAAGAAGCAAAAACAGGCTGCTCCCTGCCATCCCCAGCAGCAGTGGGGCCCTGCCCAGCACTTTCCTCTGTGTTCTTGCTGCTGTATAGGACACTTGGTGCTTGGCAACCAGGTATTCATCAAGATCCGTCAAGGCAGCACCGAGGCAAATTGCTAAACTGCTTTCAACTCAAGGTTTTAACTTTGTGAGTCATGCACGCCTTTTCACTGCAGGACAAGAGAACATCCA
The DNA here is from genome assembly GCA_004026605.1 of Ondatra zibethicus. Lineage (NCBI taxonomy): Eukaryota > Metazoa > Chordata > Mammalia > Rodentia > Cricetidae > Ondatra > Ondatra zibethicus. The sequence continues at coordinate 20,424 of PVIU01002204.1, read as the reverse complement.
GTCTAGGGGTCTCTGCCAAGGAGTCGGTAGGACTGTATTATTTTCAAACTTGAGGAACTGTGAGCCCAGAGAGGCTGTTGTCTTGCTGGGAAAGAGAGGTCCCTGTGAGGGGACATATTCCTCATGTGTGCACCCATAGGGGCCACGGATGAGGAGACCCACGGAGAGCCAGAGCAGAGACTGGAAGTCAGCATGGAAAGAAGAGTGTGATACTAGCCAGAGGGGCTTCTGAAATTGAAAGTAAAAGAGGGGGCAATCCTGTGTAGAGTTGGAGGGGGAAGTGGGAGACAGATATGATCATATTTTAATATATATATGTATATATATTCTTTGAGAATTTCACATATGTATATATGTAAAATTCTCAATGAATAAATTTTTTAAAACATAAAGTAAAACTAAAAGAGAAAAATAGCAAGCTTTGACAGATATCAAAACGTAATAAAAAGTCTATGTGAAAAGAAGTCAATTGCATGAAAGAGAACAGAAGCCTGGCTGGGCAGTGGTACCTGCTGCTATCTCAGAGTGGGGAAAGAAGCACCGGGAAGATCGTCACAAACTGGAGGCTCACCTGGACTACAAGGGCAGACCCAGTCTCAAAAGGAAAAAAAAAAAGAAGAAAACATAAAAGTAAGAATACGGGAGCTTAGAAGGATGGGAACAGCCTGTGAAACCCTCAGGCAGCAGAGAGAGGCTCCTTAGTCAGGTGTATTTAGGCCAGCAACTCATCTTCTGGAAAAGCTAAGTTGCTTTCTGTCTCCACTTCTGGATGCCCTGGTAACCGCCCAACACAGCTTGCAGTTCCTGGAGAAGAGGAGCCTCCATCAGCTTGCCTGTAGGAAGCCTGCTGGGCATTTACTGGGTTAATGATTGACATGGGAGGACCCAGCCCACTGTGGGTGGTGTCACCCCTGGGCAGGTGCTTTTAGAAGAAAGCAGGCTGAGCAAGCCAGGAAAAGCAAGCCAGTAAGCAGAGCTCCTCTAGGGCTTCTTCCGTTCCTGCCCCCAGGTTCCTGCCTTGAGTTCCTGGCTCTGCCTCTCTTCACTGTGGACTTCAGCTGTGAGCTGAAACACACCCCTTCCTCCCCAGGTAGTTTTGAGTCATGATGTTTGTCACAGCAAGAGGAACTGTAGCTAAGACACACATCAGAGCAGATTCCAGATGGAGCAAGGATTTCATCAGGAAAAAATAAAACCCTAAAAACACTGGAAATAAAACATGGGATGCTTTTTTTTTGACTGTGGTGTGGAGACAGCTTGTCTAAGCAAGACAAAGACTCCAAGTTGGAAAAGTAAGGACTTGATTCATTTGAGTAGAAAAAGGAAATTTTCTGAATGTTAACAAGTGCTGTAAATAAATGTTAAAGACAACAAACAACCTGGGCAAAAACATCTGCAGCCCGTGGGGCTGAGACCAGTTTTGCTTAATAAGTCAAAATCATGTTGCTGATCAATAAGAATATAACAAATGAACCAACAGGAGGGAGAGCCATGGGCTGAATAACATCAGACTGCGAGACAACTCCAAGAAAGATTTGCAGATGGCTATCGCCATCGCTTTAATATTTGAGTCACTCTTATGATGGAAGGAAAGGAATGAGACATCTTCATCTAGGTCTGAGAGAGAATTTGGAGATTTGCTACAGCCCAAGGATGGCACAGGGTGAGGATATCAACCTTTCTAGGTGCTGTTAGTGGACACAAATTGGTGCAGGTTCTGAGGTGGGGAACTTGGCAACATCTCTCAGAATGGAAAGAGAGGCCAAATGGTCAATGGGTGCAATTCATGCCTCCAATGGAGCAGTATTCCTGGCCAGTCCTTAAAGATCCCTCAGCCACCTCCTGGGAGCCATGCAGGCAGCTTTGGAGAATCCCTTCCAGGCCATGTCAGCCCAGAGCACAGCATCTCCTCCTCTATCTCCTGGTCCCTACACTCCCACGGTGATGAGGTGGATGAATATGGATGGCTCTGCCCAGTGATTTAGTAAAGAAGCCAGCAAAGTTCCAGGATCCACTGGGTACCCTGGGTTCTCCCAGAAAGGACATCAAAAGCAGCCTGTGGAAAAGGGAAGGGGTGTGGGTCACAATGTTACTGTACAAGTAGAATTGGCCGTTAGAGAAATGGAATGGGTGAGGGCTATAAAGTTTGCTTTACACAGATGAGAGTCTGTCACTGTGGAATCCGCACAGACGGGCTGCTGATACAAACGACCCTTATGTCGTAAGTTTTCTGAACCCTGTTACCTCAATCCAAATTCTCTTCATCATGGAGCTAAGTCCCACAAGATGGTGGTCCAGAAATATGGTATGATGGCGGTGGATATAGTAATAGGCACATCCTCCAAGAAAGTGACAGTGGAAGCCATCACCTCTGCCTTCCTGGTGATCGTAGGAATGGATCCCCAGGGCAGTGTTTGAGTGACTTCCCATTCCCAGACATCTGCCACATTCTCTTCATGTGTTTCTACCCTACCTTCCATAAATGATCACATCCCTCCTCCCCAATGAAATATTAAATCAGCATGTACACTTTAACATAGCAATCTATCTTCTGGGAACCTAGCTTTCAGATATGCTCATGCATGTGTCAAAGACATATAAGATTTCCTGATTGGTAGTAATAATAAAAGACAAGAAATAATTTAAATGTCAGTCAATGGGGAACTAGTTAGATAAATTATAGACTGCGGCGCAATGGAAAATTAGGCAGCCATGAAAAAAGATGACAGCTGATATAGACGCATCGAAGACATATTAATTTTTAAAAAGCAAGGTACGGAGCATTTCATCGTGGATGCAAAACAGGATTACATATGTATAGACTATTTTCAGAAGCAGAGCTGTCTAAACAGAAGTTGTACGGCAATGAGGATCTCTTTCCATCATACGCAGACCATCTCTAGCCAGACTCTCTCAGGAAGGGAAGACCCATTCTCTGGAATATAAGGCTTTACCTGAGTCCTGAACCTGCAGTTCCAAGCACGGAACTAGGCTCTTGCCTAAGGTCGTTATGTGAAAACAAGCTTGATCAACAAGGTGCCCAGCAAATACAGAAGGGGTGGTGCCCTCTTTTGGCGGGGCAACTACAACTGCAGGAAGTCTGACAGTCAGGAGGTGAGAAACCCAACCCCAGAAGGGGCTTCCGGCTGCCAGTTGCTCCTGAGACCTGGCATCTGCATAGAGAATTTATGCTGCTGCCTCCTGGAGCTGCGATCTGCACCTGGAGGGAGATCCAGCCCCAGTTGTTGGCCTTTGGCTCTGCTCTCAGGGATTCTGTGCATGCTCTCTGGAGTCCTAAGCTAACCCCAGAGTCCTTAGTACTGCTCCCGGGCATCCTGAGATCTGTTGGGAGAGCTGTTTGTCTTCTGCTGCCGCTGGCATCACTTGCCGTGAACCACCTGTGAGCAGGTTACGTACTTCCTAACCTTCTGACCTATTGTGTCTTCCCCAAGATTTCTACCTGACAAATCCACAACTTTATTAAGTTCCTTCTGTGGGTTACACATGAGGTAGTCTTGACTTCTACTGTGTGCTTGGTATGATGATAACCAGGTCACCTACTGTGTGGCAGGCACTGTGGTTAACTTTACACCTACTGAGTGCTGGATCCATGACAGCTTGGTAGGTGTTGGGGTAATAACAAAAGCATGGCTTGCTTCCTTGTCACGAGTCTGACTGGGACAAGTGAGCAGTGGTCTGGGAGTTTCCTGGTCTTCTCAGAGTTCAGCGCAGAGAATCCAGTTGATGAAGCTCCCAGAAAGCCGAGGGCTAAAAAGATGGGTGAACTTCATTTCAGGAGAGGCCAGGAGATCTGCGATTGATGTAAATGCTCATGGCTTGGAGATCAAGACAAGCCCAGTTAGTCCAGGGAGGCTCTGGGAGCTTTGTGTATATCCTATGAGTTAGAGGCTAGACCAGGGAGCCCAGGCTATGGTATCCAAGACCTGACTGTCGCCCCTGTACTGCCCATTCCTTCCCTCTCAACAACAGTTTAGACCACTGCAAGTTGCAATCGTATATTCCTTCTTCACGATACTCCTAGGAGGTGGTGCCAACAGCTGCTGTACCCCTGGCCATCAGCCTGGGAGTGTGGTCAGTGGCTACGACATGGTACAGTTAGCAGCTCATCTCTGCTAGGGGTCATTTTCTTTCCCTCTCCCCTCCAACACATGCTTATTCGTGTATTTGAAAGGCTGGCCTAGGCTCTTTGGATAAAGTGGCTCCAGATGGTCTCGTGTCTTGTTGAGATATGTCACAAACTCCAACACAGCCCGAGAACTTGCGCAGCCACTACTACATCCTACAGCCTGCAACGCCCCTGAGGTGGCACGTGGTAAGTGTGGCAGCCCCCAGCTGCCAACCTGAGTCACCAGCGAGTCTCCTTGAACTTCTCCAGGCTTTAGCTTTTACAGCATTTAAAGAGGAGAAAGTGTGTCTACTGCATAGGATGGTTACGGAGATGAAATGAATTAATATATTGAAAAGCACTTGAATCAGCGCCTGGCACACACTTAGTACTCAATAAATATCAGCTAACATTGCCACTAACAACGACATAGTGAACACCCGGCACCATGCTTCACATCCATTATTTCTCACGCAGGGCTTTTGTGCCTGTCATAGCCCTTGTTGGCTGATAAAGAAATTGAGTCAAACATAGGATAAGGAGTTTGGTATTAGGGAAGCAGCAGAGCTGAGATGTGAACCCAGAAGGGCAATCCCAGAAGATGACTCTAACCCCTGAACCATGCTACCCAGCAGCAATAGACTCTTTGGGTGAATTTGCTGGAAGCATCATTGGATGCCATGAGGGATCCCCTCTTTGCTAATGCCAGGGACCATTCCATGTGCACAGATGGTAACCCGGGTCATGTCCCCACAGAGACAGCTGGTGGCTCACACATAAAGTGGTTTAAGCGATGGCAGGGAACTCCGAATGGAGTCAACAGTGAACACTGCTAACAGTCACCTACCACTGAGGTAGGTACCAATGAGCTAAGTGCTTCACCTCAACTTCAAACACTATGGGCTCGTCATGTACATAAGAAATAGAGACACAGACAAGTCATTTGCCCAACAACGCATGTCTGTCTAGACAGTGGCAGGCCTGGAATCTGAACCCTGGTTTGGCTCCAGAGATCACGTGGGTAATACTGCCATAACTGCATGAGAAACTGGGATGTCTGACACATTGCCAGAGCAGAGCACACGTGGAGGAAGCAACATTGACCTTTCAGCCAATCCTATGCCTCAGCCAAGCAGAAAGTCACCCCAGCCACTGAGATATGAAAAAAAAAGTGTGTGTGTGTGTGTGTGTGTGTGTGTGTGTGTGTAACTCAACAGGCCTTAAGCGTTACAGGACTCCGGTTTGTCATGATGGGAGATGAGGAGACTATAGAAGACAGCAAGAGGGGGGCCACATGGCTGGGGGTTTAGGAGAACCCGGAGCTGGCTCTGGGTGTAGAATATGCAGCATCATATGGGCATCACCTTACTGGTACATACATAAGGCAGTCAGTTCCTCTGAGCACTACAGCTCTCCCTTGTTTTCATCTCCTTTGTTCTAGTAAGAGAATTATGGGTCATTGTAGGAACAGAGATCTGTTACAGGTTGACCTGTCTGAAGACAGAAATGATACCATTCCCCCAAAACTTGTCTTGGAAGGGTCCTGGTCGGGTACAGCAAACACCACCGACGTTGGCAGATGTGAAGAGGTGATGTCTATACCACTGATGTGGTGCATCAAGGGGTCTCTCCTGGCTAACTTTCACTGTCAATTTGACACAGCCCAGAATTATCTGGGAAGTCTCCATTGAGAAGTTGCCTAGATCAGATCGGCCTGTAGGCATGTCTGCAGGAATTGCCTTGATTGTTAATTGATGTAAGAGAATCCAGTCCACTGTAGGCAGCATCATTTTCTAGGCACGGAGTCTTGAAGTATAAAAAGCTAGCAGAGCATGAACCCGATGCCAGTCAGCATCCAGCCTCTCTTCTGACTCTGGACAATGAGCTTCTTGGTCAGGGATAACAATATGAATTAGCCAGCAGGCCTGCCTTGAGGTTCCTGTCTTGACTTCTCATTAATGATGGATTGTAACCAGGAATTACAATCCAAAACAAAACAAAAACTGTTTCCTCCCTTATGTTGCTTTTGGTCAAGGTGTTTTTATCATAGCAACAGAAATTAAACTAGAACGGGCCCAAAAGGTGGAATAAATTATGTACAGCCTCCCAGACTGAAACTCAAGCCAGAGAGAGAAATTGAAAGGCCCCAAATTTAATCTGCAAAACAAAACCAGCGTATAGGTGTCTTATGAGCAAGGAATCTTTCATCACCGAATGCATCCTCTCCACCGGATAGTTCGTGCTCTCTGTTCACAGACCATTGGTTTTGTTGTAGCCTTTGCTCTTGTGAGAGTCCTGCTTCGTAGCCCAGGCCAGCCTCATCTTTGTCACCCTTCTACCTTAGCCTTCAAAGTGTTGGGGTCACAGGTGTACACCACACACTCTGCTTTACACTCAATGAGTCCCAGCCTTGGGTCATGCACTGGGATGGGAACCATTGGCACGGTAATGAAGGCCACCATTCTCCCTCTGACTTCAAAGGTGTGCATTTACAGCTGGATACGGAGGAGGACTCTCGGGAGGTGGAGGGGCAGTTCAGTCAGTTGCCAGTTGTGGATCACTAGCGTGTGTGAAGCCCAGAGTTCAATCTTCAGCTCTGTAACAACAACAAGCTATTGCTTTAAAGATGTGTGTGTGTGTTTGTGTGTATGTGTGTGCATGTGTGTGTGTGGGCACTCTCAGAGGCCAGAAGAGGGCATCAGATTTCCCTGGAACTACAGTTACAGGTGGTTGTGAGTCACCTAACATGAGTGCTGGGCACTGAACACTTTTTCTCTGAAAGAGAAACAAGCACTCTTAGCCACGGAGCCATCTCTCCAGTCTCCTAAAAAAAGACTTGTCTCCTGAGCCGTGACATTTTGGTAGGTCGTAGACCGCTTGAAGAAAGCTCTGAGCATGCACTTACACAGTGTAGTGTTTCACATCCAAGTTTGATGTCGATATTGCATGTATCCAACTTCCCAGTCCCCAAACCCATGCAGCTGAACAGAGGTTGGCTGGCCGGTGGCCCTGCTGAGGAAATGACAGTGTCATACAGTGACACAGAGGTAGAGCCAGCAGAGATGCACCTACAGCAGGCAGGGCTAGTCAAGGAAGCCAACTGATAGGGAACCCAAGTTCTAAGGGGCATGGGCAGACCAGCCCTATCAGTTCAGGGTCCTGGAGGAGTTCCTACTGGAAAGATGAACCGAGAAAAATGTGTGTGAGATGAAAAATGGCTGGCGGGGGAGAACCAGAGGCAGGTGGGCTTGCCTGGGCTTGAGGAGTTTGAGGACCCAGGAAGAAGTCAGAAAGTCCTTGGGGGATTAGATGGAGGAGTGGGTGAGCATGAAACCACGATAGAGGAATGTGCTCAGAGAGAGTTGAACAGTGACATCGTCTACCTCAAGGCTCAGAGAGAGTTGGGCTGTGACATCGTCTAACTCAAGGCCTTTTGACTTTTCTCTGCAAAGAACAGCTAAGCATACTGCTATCCCACTGATGTTTCCAGGACAGACTTTCTGCTCCTGGGCTCTAGGCAATGGGGATGGGGCTGGCCACTGTCCAGGAGCGCCCTGGAATTTGAGCACATCCAGGAAATCTCAGAAATGCCTTTAGAAGCCAAGCCTGGGTGTCAATTGGATGGTCCAAGGCAGGTAGAGTAGGACCAGAGGCTCCAATACTCCTTCCTGAGTTAAATCCAGGAAAGACATGAGCTGGGTCCTCCCTGAAGAGGAGGTCTTGGAGACATTAGAATCTGGAGGAAGTTGGGATTAGAAGACCTGCCCCCGCAGCTGGCCACCAAGTCATCCTCCAGAAAGAAAAGATTCAGAGAGCTGCTCCCTAGGACACAGTCTTCCCCAAGCTTGGAACAGATGCTGATAGGAGGAGGTCCAAAGGAACAGACGGCTATTTTCCCAGCTTATTCCAGAGATGCAAAACCACAGAGCCTCCCTCTGGGGTCTCTCTCTGTTGTGACTTTTGGGGAGAGTCATCCAAAAAGGACCTAGCACCACCCCTGAAACCAATAGCCTCTAAGTCTGGCTTGCAGAACCAACCAGTTTATTGGGGATACTTACTGGCACGAAGAGAACTCTGGGGCAGCCACATTACCAGAAAATCCATCCCAGTGTGGACTACAGCCTGTGAAGACTACATTCTTAGGATCATCTACGCAACTCGAGGGAAAGTCTCCTCTCACCCAGCAATTGTTTACTACTTGAGAAGGGACCTCAGGAGTCCCGTAACTTCCTTGGAACTCCCCACTCCTTCCACAGGAGAGTGCTTCCATCTGGAAGAAGCAGCTATGCAACACCTTCCCCCTGGGCAGCCACTGTGGGTACTTGGCATCTAAAGCTCTGCAATCCTCAATGTTCTTTATTAGCGAGATGAGGAGGAAATGACATACGGAGGGCTGCAGTCATTGTCTAAGATCACAGCCGTGTGGGTCTAGAACTGAAGCAAGGCTTTGAGAGCCAGGTCATCGTGTTATTCCGCCCCCTTGTCATTTGCCCTGAATTGACACCTCCAGTCACACCGCAGGGATATCTTGTTCCGTGGCCTTTCATATACCATTTCCGTAACCACAACAACCACGCTCCTTGGCAGGGAACTGGTCTCAGCTCTTGTTGGCTCTCTTGCTGGCTAGCTCATTTGTTCTCTCGAAGGGCAGCATGAGATCCAGGCAGCTGGAACACATTTCCACCCTTGTTCTGGCTTCTTCCAACGGCTGATTCTGAATGCTAGTGTTCCTGCTTCAGTAATGTTGTCTCTTTCCAGCCTCCACTGGAATACCAGCTCACCTACCCCTCTGCCAGCTGACATCCTGGAGACAGGCTGGCCTCTCTTCATCCTGTGCGTGCTGCTCCCCTTCCATGAACGCTGTCTCCCCTTGCTAGGATCTCTCCCTAAATAATCGACAGATGATGTCACAGTCTTTAAGCCAGCTCCTCATCCACATTTAGTCCAGTTTTCCCCAACCCCAGAAAAATCATCTCTCTCCAAAACTGGTTCTGCCAGCTGAGATTTTTCTATCCTTAAATGGTCTAGCCCAGGATGTCCAAAAACCTGTCCCCAAGTTAACTGTGATCTGCTGTGCTGCGGCTCAGCCTAGGAAAGACTTGGAAGTTCGGCAGATTGGCCACTGTGATTGACAAGAGATGCTGGCCCTGCTGTTCCATCTGGCACAGCCCTGAGTGAGCCCAGGCACTTGGCCCTTGAACGAATGACACTGTGAGCCGTGACTTAACCGTTGCTGTCTTCTCTCCCCGAGTCGATTATGCTGTCCTGAGCTTAGCCTCATAGTCCCCGTGGAAAAAGCAAATAATTCAATCAATAATTAGAGGAGGAGAGAAAGAGACGCAAGCTCATCTATTGGACGTCTGCTCCGAAAGGGCACTTAACTGTGGCTGGGAATTGAGGACTCTATTAAATCATATGCTGATGCCCTAACGCTTAAAGGTATTTAAAGATGAAGCCGCTGTAGGCTAAGTAGGCTTAGTGAGGTCATAAGGCTGTGGCCCTAGTGATGCAATTAGTGTCCTAGGGAAACTTCTGTCTTTCTCCCTCCAGCCCCCTCTCTCCACACTAAAGAGGTCATGGGAGCACACAGTGCTATGGTGACTTCAACAGGCCAAGACATCAAGACTCCAAGTGAAGCTTACCTTCTCAGCACCTTCATTGTGGACCCTCCCCCCCCCCCGGCCTCTGGGATGGTGGGAAATGCATGTAAGCTTAAGACACCAAGTCCCTGAATATTTGTCAGGTAGCCTGAGAGGGGCACATTCTGTCTTAATCGCCAACACCTATTTGAGGGATGGCGAAGACACCCCTGGTTTATGCCATCCACCCTTCCCATCATAGTATTCCAGTGTCACCTGTTTCAGGCGCTAATGGACTTTCCAAGTCTTGTCCTCAGCTCAGGCTCTCATCTTTCACACAGCTATAGCATAAGACTGATCACGTGAACACAACTATCAAATCCTCACTACAGCCGAGCCCTTGCCATCTGGGTTCAAATCTCAACTCTGAGAGTTACCCTTTGGGTATCCTTAGGCAAGCAGTTTAAGCTGTCTGCAGCTTAGAACTAGCACCTGTTTCATGGGCTCTTTAAGGGTATGAACTTAACCCATGTGAAGTTACACCAAGAGATGCCTGCAGTGTTGTAAAGACTTAATAAACACTCTTTCCCACGTGATAAGTCCGGGTGGGAGCCATAAATGCAACATCTCATTGTGACTTCTATGCAACAATGGCTTCTTGGAAAAGTTGGGGGCAACAAAGAAAGCTGCCCCCTTTCCCTTGTGCTGGATCTGACCGCAATGTGGATTATGCAGCTAGAGTTATCTTTCAGGGTTCAGAACCAACAACCTGAGGACAAATCCTTCAACACGTTGGAGTAACAAGTCAGAAACTTGGGTCAGCCCAGCCCAGAACTTCTGCTTATGTAAGATGAGGTCAGTCGTTCTGTGTTCTGTGCCCATGGTAGCAGCGAGGAAACCGAGGCTGGAGAAGGATCAGAGAGCAGTCAGGTAGCTTGCTCAGGATCACATAGCTAGAAGGCAGATGGAGGATTCAAACAAACAACCCAAGCCTCTCTCGTCAGAACCAACAGAACTGGAGGCTTGGAGAGAGGAGTGAATGGCTTGGGGAGGAGGTGATGGAGGGGCGTGCTTCGCCTCACTCCACTCCGAGCTTCCTGGGGAAGAGGTGTACGAGCAGGTGCCTGCCTGCCTCCAGTGCCTCAGCTGTCAATAAAACCCCCAGCCTGGCTGTGGCAAGCTGCAGATTCATGCAAATTCGGGGCCTATATTTAGCAGTAATTTAGCTGTCATCAGTCAGAGAGGGAAGCAAAAGCCCTCCCCGATGCAATGGTTATTCATATCCACTACCTACTCTTCTGATGCCTCAGAAATCCAAGGCAATCTGACTCAAAGTGATGGTGGCACAAAGCGGGGTGACTGGTTTGAAATATTTGGTCCCTCCCCGCCAGGGCAGAGATGATGGGGCGATGGTCTGAGATCAAAAGGAAGGAGGGTACTTTTTTCACGGAACGTGATGATACAGGAGCAGAAATGGGCATGAGTCAGTGGCACCCGTGAGTCAGAGGATGTCAGAGCTGGAAAGGTCTCTGATACCAAGCAGCCTCATCGCCCGGGAAACTGAGGCCAGGGAAGGGAGTAGCAGAACAACAGGTGCCCTAATTAACATTAGTGGAATCTTGTTCTCTATGTCAGATAATATGGTTCCTCCCAGTAACAAGAGGAAATCAGAATGAATGTCCCCCATGTACATGTTGGTGACTGGAGAGCCAGACACCGTGAGGCTACAAGCCCAGGTCTGCCTGATGCCATGGCCATTGTTTGTAGCCATTAGTAACAGTTTCACAGTTGGCATTTGTCAGAACTGGACTAGACCTTGGCTTGACCAAATTTCTGGTCTTTATTTTCTCCTGTATTGCATGGGCACAAGGATGGTGGTTGGCGAGGAAGGGGGGGCATTTATGACTGAGGTGGCTGAAGGTTTAGAAGAAGCATAGACATCTGTTGTCTCCTTTCAGCCAAGCAGCCATCAGGTTCCTTAGGAGGTGGGGTCTGGGGGGTGGTATGAGAGGCTGGGGAAAGGGCTGCTTTAGGAAAGATGCAGGGTGGCAGGAGGCCTGGCTGCAGAGATGGAAGGTGGGGAAATTCACTCTCTTGCCTAAAGGCAACCAGCCATGGCAAGGAGCCCCAGAGGGAGTGCTATTTAGCAGCACACTTGACCTAATTATGCCTGGGTCAGGAAGGGGCTCTCAGCCCACAGAACCTAACTGTAGACTTTGAGAACAGCAAGGCTCCTTACCCTGACCATCACCAGGCTTCCTCCCAGACTCCCAAGCACTAAGAACCAACATGGAAACGTGACCTGGGTAACAATGGGTGAATAACCTGACTTCATTGGCTTGTGCATCTATCCAATGGGAATAATAAAATCCCTCCTGCATGGGTGAAACAGTGTGTGGGAAGTGTGGAGTACTGAGCCTGGGCCAGTGCTCCTGTGAGTTATTCTCATCATCATCATCATCATCATCATCATCATCATCATCATCATCGTCATCGTCATCGTCATCATCATCATCATCATCGTCATCATCATCATCGTTGCTTTTGTTGTTGTTGGTTCTGAGAAACTTTACCTGCCAGAGCAGAAGGTATACAGAATGGGGTGTCTTCCCTCATTAAACTCCAGGTAATTAAATTACCTCCTTGCTATGCCACAGACTGTTCAAGCCAGCCAGTCAGGTAATACAAAGCCACACATTTCCACACAGTTGCCCACCACCACACAGCCCATCTTCTCATAGCTGCTCAGACAGCTGAAGGCCATCTGGCTTCAAACACAGGATGTCTGGACCCAGTGTGACTCTGGCTGCTCCTCTTCCACGTGCACCCCAGGGCAGCTTCTACATGGTCACCTGAGCCAGAGACCCAAAAACCCTCCTCTCTGTCCTGGAAGTTTCCGATAGCAAGTGCAGCTAGAGAGGCAGCATTCTCTAGCTCAGGCAGCCAGGAAAAAATTGCAGTAAAAGGGCAGCGTTAATGGAGGGGATGGAAGGAGAGAGACTCATGTCTCCAGGCCGCAAGATGAGAGACTGATGCTCCTGCTCGGGATCCCAACCATGTACTTGAGCAGCTGCTGCCTCCTAAAATAAAAAGAATAAAAGAAACATGCTATCTTGCCAGACGTGGTCGCACAGGTACTCTGTCCCAGACTGCAGGATGCTGAGGTGAGAACATTGCAAGTTCAAGGCCAGCCTGTGCTGCAAGAGTGAGATCCTGTCTCAAACAGTGAAACAAACAAGATTCCACAACAGTGACTCCACAAGGCTGCGAGACAAAGTTCTGCCTGTCCTTCTGCTTCTCCGAGGGCTGCTTTTGACTGTTCTCTTATGAAGCCCTTAACTGGAGGACAGAACACAAGGTTATCAGCCCTTGGTGCCTCTGCACCGTGGATACCCTGCACCACCAGCAGCAGCAGACACGATGCAACAACAGCTGCAATAAACCTTGGAGACTGTCAAGTCCCAGGGTCCCCTTACATCTGTTGAACACAGAGTCAGCAGCTCTGGAGGAGGGTCCCTATAGTAGGTTTTAATAAGCTCTCCAGGGGATTCTGGCTGCACCCTCGGGCTTGAGGAGCACCAGTCGGGTCAATAGTCCTCACACTTTGCTATTAGAAGCATCTGGGGAAATTTCAGCGCTCCCAGTGGTCAGCCCACAGTACAGACCAATTAAATTATAGTCTCTAGAGGTGGGATGCCGACTTCGGTGTTTTCAAGTCTCCCCACCCCAAGGGACTCTGGATATTCGTGGAGGGTTGGAAATCATTGATTTAAATATTTAAGAGACAAATCTGCATCTCCCACATTCTAGTCCAACTGTACTCAATGAAAGCCATGAAGCAGTTTTTCCTCTGCCTGAGAGGAGGAATCTCAAGTTTATGCCACACCTTAATGGATTAGAAGACATCACGGCATCTGTTTACTGAGGAGTGGACACAGGAATGAGACTGTCAGGGAGCTAGCTGCTCAAAGTCAGAAGGAGCTAGCTGCTCAAAGTCAGAAGCAAAGCTACCTTCAGGCAAGCTACACAAGCCCTAACCAGCCTCAGGCTAGACCCTAGGTCTAGCCCTAGACCATGACATCACAGGCTAGAGATAATGTGAACACCATTTTTCACCATCTCCATTGCAGCTAAAACAGTTGTGTTGACTTCATGTCAGCTCTTGGGAATGACATCACCAGGTGACTCAGAATTCAGAAAAGCCAAAGTCACACGCCAGTCAAACAAAAAGAGTAGTTTGTCTATGTTACCATTGTGGGATCGAAAGGGAATAGTGGTCCGTAAGGGCATGGCACACTAAACAAAGTAACAGATTTCTGACTTCTGATTAGTGCCTACAAATATACACTAGGAGTTGTTGCTGGCACAGGTGAAACGTCCAACCTTGGTTCTTCATCCAGTAAGGTGTGTGTATGTGTGTCAATATGGACATTCATATATGCACATGTGTGTCCATGTATGCATGAGGAGGCTGAACATTGTGCAAACATTCTCCTCTTGCTTTCTTCTAGACAGAGTCTCTCACCAAACCTGGAGTTAGGCTGGCAATCAGCGCATCCTAGGGATTCTCCTGCCTCTACCTGCTAGAACTGGGGTTACAGGCATATAGAGGGCCATGCCCAGGTTTATGCCAGTGCTGTGGGATAATGCTCTTGTACACTGTCAAGATTTGTGACTCATATTGGTTTAATAAAATGCTGATTGGCCAGTAGCCAGGCAGGAAGTGTAGGTGAGGCAATCAGACTAGGAGACTTTGGGGAAGAGGAAAGACAGAGACACAGCCACAAACTAGAGGCAGAGGAAGCAAGATGAGAATGCCTTACTGAGAAAAGGTACCAAGTCACGTGGCTAAACATAGATAAAAATTATGGGTTAATTTAAATTATAAGGGCTAGTTAATAACGAACCTGAGTTAACAGGCCGAGCAGTTTATAATTAATATAAGCCTCTGTGTGTTTCTTTGGGACTGAACAGCTGTAGGACCAGGTGGGACAGAAACTTCCGTCTAAAAATGGTGCCCAACGTTTGGCAAGAATCTCCACATAAAGCCTGAGAAAGCCTTAAAAAAAGGATTCAAGACAGACAAGAACAGAGTCAAGCACAGCTTCTTGGTAGCAGCATTTTCTCAGGTGCACTCTGTCGGCTAGAAGCAAGCAGAGGTGTGACTCCTTTCAGAGAGGTTTCCTGACTCAGCATTAGTGGTGAAACCTCACGGCTTGCTCTTTCTTTCTTCCTTTCTTTCTTTCTTTCTTTCATTCGTTCTTTCTTTCTTTCTTTCTTTAAACTATCTTTTCTCAATTTACATACCAATCCCAGTTCCCACTCCCTCCCCTCTTACTCCTTCCACCTCCCCTACCCCATTCCCCATCCACTCCTCTAAGAGAGTAAGGCTTCGCATGGGAAGTCAACAAAGTTACTGGCAGCTCTTTTAAGAGAACTGCTACAAACACTTACTTGGTGTTTATGAGTAGCCAGCGGCATGCTTCTTGGTGGTGGCATAAACCTTAAAACTCCACAGAGTTGTGGTAATAAGGCTCCTGTCTGTATCTCCATCATAAAGCTAGACTCCCAGAAAGCAAACGAATGGGGTGGAGTCAGCCACCAAAGCTGCAATTTTAATCCTAGACATATCATTTAGCAGAATAAAGACTTGTGTGGTTAGAAAAAAATAGAAATATACAGTAAAGACAGATTCTTTAGACATGAAAAAACTCTAAATCATTTACAGTGTGTTTAAAAATATACATAGGCTTGGGAGATAAAAGGAAAAGGATAGAGAAGTTCTTTTTTTAAAAAAAGAAAAAGAAAGAAATAGAGTAGTTGGGTGTGCTGGAACATGCCTTTAATCCCAGCACTTCGGAGGCAGAGACAGGAAGATCTCTTTGAGTTCAAAGACAGTTTGATCTACAGAGTTGAGTTCCAGGACAGCCAAAGAAGAAACTCTGTTAAAAAAAAAAAACCAAAAATTAAAAATAAAAGTAATAGAAACAGAGTTTAAAAAAACATGTAAAGATGGAAAATACACAGAGAATCTGGATACTGTATGTTATTGAGTTGTCTTTGAATTGTTTGGCTGCTGAGGAAGGAGCAGCAGCTGTTAAAAGAGATTTGATTATAAATGCTGTTAGATTAACCCAACCTATACATTTTGAAAATACCTTGACTTCAAAATTTAAGTCAAAAGATATGTTATTTTGTAGAAGAGGTTTTGCCATTGTTTCAACAGGAAATTAGAGGCTGTGGATTCATTCTTGGTTAAGAAAAATAAGGTTTGATTGCAGAAGACCCCATGAAAAATCTCCAGTGGGAATGGATGGCCCAGATGATCCAACATTTCAGATCACCTCTGTTGCATTTTCCTCTGAGTTCTGCATCCAGAGCAGCTTCAAAGATGCTGGTTGAGATGATCCAGCCTCACAGAATACTCCAGTCAGGACTTAACCATATTCCTAACTTTTCTTTGGATCCCCATAAGATTATCAGCTCCCCCAATCATCAGGAAGTAGCCTATGCTCACATTCCCCCCCCACCCAAATGGATTATGGAAATTTGTCTTTGTTTAGCATGTTGGTTAGAAATTTATACAGATAGAGGTCAGGGAAAAAGCTAAACAAAGGAGATTAGATTCAGGGGTTTTGTTTTGGAAAGTAAAAAGGGAAATGCTGTGGGATAATGCTCTTGTACACTATATGCCTAAACATAGATATAAATTTTGGGTTAACTTGTAAAAGCTAGTTAATAACATACCTGAGTTAATAGGCCAAACAGTTTATAATTATATAAGCCTCTGTGTGTTTCTTTGGGACTGAACAGCTGTGGGACAAGGCAGGACCAGGCAGGACCAGGCAGGACCAGGCGGGACATGTCAGTTCTGAGGACTTGAACTCAGGTCTTCATATTTCTGTTAAAAGCTCTCTTACCCATTAATCCATCTCTCTAGCCCACCATTCAGTATTTGAATCTTCCTCAGTCAAATCTCAAAGCCAATGCACTTTAATTCCTAATGAAAAATAATGATTAGGAAGCAACAGAGGAAAAAACTTCATCATTAAGATATTTATCAAAAAGCCACCCACAGCAGCAAAAAGAGTTGAGAGACCCAAATAAGAACATTAATAATAGCGATCCTGACAGCATTTTCCTTTCCTGTTCTCAATGTCCCCGAGGAAGCCGCTACACTGAGAACTTTATGGGAATAATCATGCCATTTCAATAACAGTCATCCCTTCGTTCATCTATGGGATTCACATCCATGGATCCAATCAAGCACAATCACAAAAATTCTAGAAAGTTTTCATCTGTTAAATGTATGTAACATGAGGAAGAAACAGTCCTGTGTTATTTAAGCCGCTGTGGCTTGGGGATTTGCAGCCACGGTGTAGTAGCTTCCCAGGCTAACTTTCTCATTTCCCATTAACATGTCACAGCTCTCGGTGTAGCATTCCCATTGTTTTGGATAATATGAGAGTCTGAAGGAGACTTGAAGGGCAAAAGGGTTGCACATAGGTTATATGCAAACACTACACCGTTTTGCATAAGAAGTTCTGTGGGCTTCACTCAGGGATCCTCATATCAACCCCTCCTGGAATCTGTACCACGACTCTGTATGTGGTAGAAACAATGACGGTGACAGAGTTCCACAATCTTATCTTATAAAAATTAAGTATATCTAATCCCTACATGTATGAACTGAAGAAGACATAAGCAAGTGCTTTTGAAGCCTTTGAGGCATGGGGAGTGTGACCACAAAATAACTGCTTTTCCTGACCCATGCTTTACATAGGATTATCTCATTGGCCTTATGAGATGCAGCCCTGTGAGTCTTTTCAGCCCATTGCAGATGTAGAAACTGAGGCTAAGGGGGGTTCAAATACTAACTTGCCCAGCTCACAGAACTCTGAGGTCCTAAATGAGACCAGCTAACTGAAGGCTGTGCTCATGATAGATACAGTCAAGAAATGGCCTGTTAGTAGGAAGTCACTGAGATCAATAACTTTAAGAGTAATATGGAAACATGGAGACCATGTCTGATGAAATAGCAGGTGAAAGGCACAAATGACCAGACGTCATATTTACAGTCAGGTTTCTGTGGCTCTGCTGTGACTTGACTGGAGTTCTCCCTGTCTAAACTTCATGTTGAAACTTAGTATCCAACATAGCAATGTCCACAGCTGGTGGCAAAGAGGTGACTAGGTCATGAGGAAGGATTGACCACCTTCATGTGGGATGAGATTGGATTCTGGGAGACTGAATGCTGAAGACGAAGTTTCTTGGGCTGGAAGATAGCTCAATTGGTGAAATGCTGGCATGAGAACCAAAGTTCAACCCCCAGAACCCACATTAAAAAAATGCCACTGTGGGCCAGAAAGATGATTTAGTGGGGAAAGACACTTGCCACAAGCCTGACAAACTGAGTTAGGTTTCTTTTAAGGTGGAAGGAGAGAACTCCCTGATGCTGTCCTCAGAGCGCATGCCTACACACACACACACACACACACACACACACACACACATAAATATTTTTTTAAAGGGTCACTGTGAAGTACTTGTAATTGTCATGGCAGGAAGCAGAGACAGGTGGATCCCTAGAGACCTAGCCCACGTGGAAAGTTTCAGGGTTGTAAGAGACTGTCTAAAAGAGAGAAGGGACATACCTGATGAAAAACTCCTGAGATCTTTCCCTCGCCTGTGTCTTCCTGGTTTTCCACGCACCGGAATGCACCCTGCTTTTCCACCTCGCCATGATGTTACTGTAAGTCACTCATCAGAGGCCCACAGAGCCATGATGGGGCCATGCTCTTGGACTTCCCAGCCTCAAAGTATAAAAGACAAAATGAATATATCCTCTTCATAAATGGCTCTGACTCAGGCATTTATTATAGCAGCAGAGAACAGACTGTCAGTGCCTTGGATGAACAGGAAGGAAGCATGCACAGGAAGGAAGCGTGAACAGGTAGGAAGCACACACAGGAAGGAAGCACATGCACAGGAAGGAAGCATGCACAGGAAGAAATCATGCACAGGAAGGAAGCACGCACAGGAAGGAAGTGTGCACAGGAAGGAAGTGTGCACAGGAAGGAAGCATGTGAGTGGAGAGGCAGCTGCTGTTCTGTAGCACTGGGATCACATGATGCTCGCCAAGTTTCTCCAGTATCATTTCATGACTTTCCCATTAATAAGAAAAATCGATCTCCCCTTCCAGATGCCTACATCATCACAATGTCAAACATGTGGGTGGAATGTGAAAATGTGACATCTGTCAGCATAGAGAATCCTTTGCCCAACATCCAACATCTGGAAAATCTAAATGAACCAAATGGCTACATTTTTCATTCTTCACTGGGGCTTGAGGAGTGAGAAGGGCAATTTTCTCTGAGCAACTTGGGATCTTTGCAGAGAAATGAAGTTAGGTAGCAATGCTGAGGAAACAACACTCCGTGAGGAAGAAGTATCAGTGGAATAGACAGTCCCCCCAGCTGAGCAGATGTGAATCGCCTCTCCCTCATGTCCTGATGAGAAACATGGTCACCAGAGGGAACGTTTAGCTGATGACGGATGACAGCATCTGTGAGACAGGTATATGTATCCAGGCTGGCTTCACCTCTCCATGTGGGATGATGCACTGAACAGTGTTCTGGCTTCTGTTCAGGAAACACTGCCCATGTCATTTTTATCAAACACAGAGCATGCCCAGCCTTGGAACCAGACAGATGGAGTCCGTCCACAGAGACTTCTGATATGAAATACCTGATAAGATTCCAGTGGATGGTGGCCTCAGATTTGGTCTAGCCAGAAGACAGCGTTGTCTCAAAAGAACAATCAGGGCTAAAGACATGACTCACAGATTAAGAGTACATACTGCCCTTGAAGATGAACTGATTTCAGCTTCCAGAATCCACATCATGCTGATGACAACCACAGGGAAGCCTTCTGGCTTCCTTAAACACCTGTATACACACACACACACACACACACACACATACACACTCACACAGACTCACACTCTCACACTCATACATACACATGCACACACTTACAGTCTCACTCACACTCTCTCACACACACATGCACACTCTCACACACATGCACACTTTCACATTCACACACACTCACACTCTCTCACACACACTCTCACACTCACACACATTCACACACACTCACACACATACACATGCACACTCACACTCATGCACTCACACACACTCATAATTTCTCACACATTCACACACATACTCATACTCTCTCTCACACATACACACATACACTCACACTCTCATTCACACACACACAGTCACACACATAATTAGAAAAGTGAAAACAAGTATTTTTAAAAGAACAAAATTCTCAATTAAGAGTGTTAACAGGAGGCAAAACAGAGGGTAAGAATGGAAATACAATGACTCAGAGGCAAGACTGTGTCCCCATCACCTTCATACGGGGCCAAATGTTCCATGCTTCTGGGGGTGGCTGGCAGTGTCAGCATGGCTTGGTGATCAAGCAGAGTCTTTCATATCTCAAACTACCTTACAGTGTCAGGGACACCTAGGTATATGGGCCTGTTCCTGGGATATCTTACAGTCTCAGGGACACCTAGGTATATGGGCCTGTTCCTGGGATACCTTACAGTGTCAGGGACACCTAGGTATATGGGCCTGTTCCTGGGATACCTTACAGTCTCAGGGACACCTAGGTATATGGGCCTGTTCCTGGGATACCTTA
>PVIU01002203.1:161276-180474 GCA_004026605.1 Ondatra zibethicus | reverse complement strand
ATCAGCTAGGCAGAGAGAGGGAGCAGTGTGTGTGGCTGAGAGGATACCCTCAGCTAGCCCATCAGCCAGGTAGAGAGAGGGAGCAGTGTGTGTGGCTGAGTGGATACCCTCAGATAACCCATCAGCCAGGTAGAGAGAGGGAGCAGTGTGTGTGGCTGAGAGGATACCCTCAGCTAGCCCATCAGCTAGGCAGAGAGAGAGGGAAGGGACTCAGTTCATGGTTAAGTTAAGAAGAGCACAAGAAGACAGTGGCTTGGACTATCTTCGAGTCAATCACCCCAGACTGCAGAACTCTGTAGAGGAGAGCCTCACATGGACATGGATCTGTCTCTAGTGTCCCCAGGCTGGTTTGCCTTCTCCACATGGAGTTCACTTGTCTGCTTTCAGAATCCTGTGGATTCCTTACATGATGTCCTATCTTTTAACTGTTTCTTCCACTTGTTGGTTTATTCTTTCTTTTTGGTGGCACACACTCATGAATAGCTTCTTGAGAAAAGTATATTGAAGACTTTACATGTCTGAGCATATTTCATTCAGTCTTTATAAATGACTAATATTTTGGTGTGTGTATTAGTCAGAGTTCTCCAAAATTAGACCAACATGTGCATGTGTGCATGTATGTGTGCACATGTGTGTGTGAAGTAGGGAACTAGCTCAGGTGATCATGTGGTTGTGAAGGCTGACAAGTCTCTCCTTGTGCTGTGGAACAGGCTGGAGACCCAAGAACAACCTTTGATGCCATTCACAAAGCTCATGTCCCGACTCTAAGGAGGCGTCCCCCATTGTTCCTCTTTTCTCTTCTATTTTAGCCTTCGTCTGATTGGTTGATGCCCACACAAATTAGGGAGGACAACCTATTTTACTCAGTCCATCTACTCAGATGTGGTTAATTTCATCTAGAAACACCTCACAGATAAATCCAGAATAATGCTTGACCAAATACCCAGCATCCATTCTCCTTCAGTCACATTTCTGTAAGATATGGGATCCGATGACTTCTAGGGAACATCTTCCTTCTGAATCAGAAAGTACAGATGTCGCCAAGTGAGACGTCATTCTGATTCTTGGTCTGCGGGTGTGGCTGTTGGTTTTACCCTTTGGAAACACAAGGCTCCAATGTTCTCATTTTTGCCTGCTGTCCTTAAGTCCAGAGTCCTGGTTTTCCTTCCTACACAATAAACTTTTTGTTGGGGGGCATGCTCAGTGTCATGGAGGGACGTGGTCTCTTATACATTTGCCTCCGAGTTCTCCTTATCTCAATAGTGTCATCTTTGCCTTAGAAATAACAGTACTTGGTGTGGAAAATCCTCTGTTATCAGCCTCTTGGCCCATCAATCCAGGGTTCTGACTGGGGATCTGGCTCTCTCAGATTGAGGATGGTTGGTACCTCCTCGTTTCTACATGTCATCACTGCTGACATATTCCTTCTCCTTAACCTCATGGATTTTATCGTGAAGGGAATGACGGATGGAGGGAAAAGGGAAGGAAGGAAGGAAGGAAGGAAGGAAGGAAGGAAGGAAGGAAGGAAGGAAGAAGAAAGACCTTCATGGGATTAAAAGGGAGAAAATTTAGATGCTCCAGTCCTGGTTACACGAAAGTTCAAACGATCTATATAATTTTCTTATTTATTTTAGTGTTGTTTGTTGCATATTTCCTCTTGCTAGAATATTAGTTCCACAGTGGTGGGGGTAGGTTCAGTGCTGAGAGTCCTGAGTCCGGTCCTCGACTCAGGGCGTTAAGGCTTTATATACAGGATTGTAGTGGTTGATAATGACTACAATCTGATAGGCTCTCAAACCACCTAGGCGACAAAGCTCTGAGTACGCTGGTGAGAGTCAGATGTGGTTATCTGAGGTGGAGAGATCCGTCTTAGCTATGGGCAGCTCTATTCTGTGGGCCGGGGGCACAGAGAGAACAAAAAGGAGAAAGCAAACTGAGCATGAGCGTTGCTCTCTCGCTGCCTCCTCACACTCCAGCTGCCATGACCTCCTCACCATGACGAACTGTACCTTCAATCTGGGAGCCAAAACGAGCCCTTCCTTTCTTAAACTTCTTTGGTAGGGGTGTTTGGTCACAGCACAAGACGACTAAGACAATGGTGGTGACCCTCCTAAGTTTTAGCCTTGATGCCTTAGATAACGGGATCTCTTACAACTTCCACCCCAAGATCACAGGTATCACGGGCTGGGACACGCCTGGTTGATGAGCAATAACCATCACTGGACACTCTTAAATTTTAGTTACAGGTCAGTCACCCCATGTGGCCTCTCACTTGGGGACATTAACAATACATGTTGCATGCTTAGGGGCCATGAGGCCCAGAACCACGTGAAATCAAGTGCAAGAGAACATGATGCACTCAAGAGACATGGTTGCATAAGGTGAACAGGGCTGCTTCTGGTGATTTCTTTTAAAGCACTAAGCATTTACTAATCCTGAGTCTGTGCTTTCAGAGACTCTCCTTTTCCTAGATAGAACCTGTATATCTTAAAAGGGGACTCTAACTTGATCATTAATAAAGCTCAAGGCTGAAATGGATGCCAGCAAAAGCATAAGATGTGACTCTGGGCGTACAGACTCTCTTTGAGAGATTTCTTTACTGATGGAAACACCTTCCTAAAGTCAACTCTAGGCCAAAGCTTTTGCTTTTGAAATGTATAGTATTTCTTATGCTTGGAGAAAAGAATAAAAAACACACAAATTCCTGGATCAGGCACTAGCTGGCCACCCAGTGTCAGTCTGTGACAAAGTTCCTTGCTAGACTAGGCAACGAGTCTGGTGTCAAGTCAACCATTAGCCTTTCATTTGACAGTCACCAAAGCCCGGGCAGCTGTTTTCCCTTGGAACATCCCCGGAGCTTCTCAGGTTGGAAATCCTCGAGTTCATACTACATGTCTACCTGACTGTGTGTGGTTAGCTGGTCTGAAGTGACAACCCCACAGCCATGGAGATAACCCACTGCAGAGTCACGACACACCTGCTACAGTGGCATTAGAAAACAGGTCTTCAGCCCTGTTACCCCTTAAGGAACACCTGCAATACATACAGCACATTACTGTGAATAAATGGACATATGAAAACATAAATTTAGCTTAAATATAGTGTATATGAATAAAATTCCAATATAGTTCATATAATATAGTTACATGTAAATGGTAGATATGAGTTATAATTTATGAGTGTTATATTTTATCTATAATTATGTAATTCTTTCCCTAGCTCTTTCCACCGTGGCAAACTTGTCAACATAAATAGCAGTGCTAGTCTGCAGATGTGAATCTAAATGACCATCCCTCACAAAGGGTAACTAAGAGTGCTTAGAGAAAAAGGCTGTTTTCAGGTCTGCAGAGGATGTGTGACTGTTGAACCAGGGACACCTGAACGGACCTGACAGCAGGAAAGTCATCGAAGAAGCTCCCATAGTCCTCCATAGTCTGGAGCCTTGTCTGAAGTGAAACCCTCCATTTCTAGATCTTGTCGCCAGTTTATGGAAAATCAAGACACAGACAACACGGAGGTTTCACCAATCAAGCGCAGATGTGAGCCGCGTCCTTTAGTGGCCAACTGTCTCTTCAAACCACTACCAGAGCGGGGGGGACAGCCTCCTCCATCATCACTGTTATTTTGAACTTTCCTATTTTGAGCCAAGGTCTCTCCCTAAGTAGCCCAGGCTAGCCTTGAACTGGCCATCTTCTTGCCTCAGTCTCCCAAATAGCTGGACTTTTCAGCATGGGAGAAGGGTTCGTTTTGGCTTATGGTTTGAGAGGGTATAGTCCACCATGGCTGGGAAGGTGGGGGTGGGGCAGAGGCAGCCCCTAGCTGGGGCAAGAGGAGTATGAGGGGAAAGGTTAAGGGTTACATTGTGTCAGCAGTCAGGAAGCAGAGACTGCTCTGGCTCAGCTCAGGGCCAAGTCATAACCCTCCAGTCCCAGCTTCAGTGACTTCCTTCCTCCTGTCAGACCCTCCTGAAGTTTCCCACACTGTCCCCCAAAAGCGCCACCATCTGGGGACCAAGGGTTCAAACACATGAGGCTGTTGGGTAACATTTCACATCCACACCCAGGGTTTTCTGAACTTCATCATCTCTCTTCTGAGCTGCCGTGTTAGCATCACAAACTTTGGGACACACCTGGTTAGTTCCCAGCTCCCTTATTCACTATGGTCACAACACTGACACTGGTTTTACATTGAATCTGAAATCTGCCTTCCACCAGGATCCTTCCAACCTCCTGTTCCAGTGCTTCTAAACTGGTGGTTTATAGGGACTGCAGAGATGCTCCTTGGTTAGAATTACTTCCTGCTTTTAGCAGAAGACCCGGCACCCAAGGCTGGTGGTTCACAGCTGCCTGTATTTCCAGCTGCAGTAGGGTCTGGCACCTTTCACTGGCCTCTGAAGGAAAGGACATGCAAGTGTGTGCACGCACACCCAAGTACAAAAACACACGCCTATATGTACAAAGATACAAAAATGTTAAGTCACACGCATACATACACAAAAATAAATTTAAGGTATTGTTAGCTTATAAATAAAAAGTTGTAATTCCCCCAGTTGCGGTCATGTCCTGTACAGAAGGCTATGGAAGGTGTGTACAGGCTTTGTGCTTACAAAGTAAGGCAAAACTGCACAGCGGGGGAGAGAGATCCTGCCTGCTCCCCCCCCTCCACTGAAACAGGAGCACACCCCTGAGATCCTAAAGCCATGGACGACTTCACAAGATGTATGTTTCTTTTCCTCAAACAAGAAGCAATCTGTTTAGAACGGTGGATTCACACAGTAGAGAATGAGATAACCCCTAGCCCCCACGTCACCCCCCCCCCTTTTTGGCAGCACACTGTTTCTATCCTTTAAGGCACATGCCCAGCAGGTCCTGGGTTTCATCATTTTAATTGTGTCCCATTCTCTAAGACATGTGAAATAGCATTGGATAATGGTATATAATCAGATAATCACTTGTCACATACACCTCCTTTAGAGAACATGTTTCAGAGATTCATGGATGAGCACAGCTAAAACGCAGAGAACTATGGGCATATCTGTCCTCCAAACATCACTAGGTGAAGCTCTTCCTAAGTACCACCAGGTTCCTCATAGCAGCCCTCACATCCTTGTTCCTCAGGCTGTAGATGATGGGGTTCAGCATGGGGGTCACCACCCCATAGAAGAGGGAGATGAGCTTGTCTGCAAGGTCCTGCTTGTCTGCCCCCAGGGGGTCCTTGGACTTGGGCTTCCCATACATGAAGAGGATGGTCCCATAGAAGACGATGACCACAGTGAGGTGGGCAGAGCAGGTGGAGAAGGCCTTCCTCCTCCCCTCAGCGGAGGGCATCTTCAGGATGGTGCTGAGTATGAAGGTGTAGGAGAGAGAAATAAAGAGAACCGGGACCCCCAGGAAGATTATATTTGTCATGCTCATGCTGATGACATTGATGGAGATGTCGGCGCAGGCCAGTTTCAGGACAGCCAGGATCTCACAGGTGAAGTGATTGATGACATTGTCCCCACAGAAAGGCAGCCGCATTGCAAGGGATGTTTGAACCGTGGATGCAGCAATTCCAGCTGCCCAGGAGCCGGCAGCCATGGGCACATAAGCAGCCTTGCTCATGATCACTGGGTACCTAAGGGGTTTGCAGATGGCAACATAACGATCAAATGCCATCATACTCAGGAGCACACACTCCGTGGCTCCCATGGCAAAGGAGAGAAACATCTGCACCGCACAGGCTGAGAAGGAGATGCTCTTCCTGGGGGTCAGGAAGCTGTCGAGAATGAGGGGGACCGAGGAGGTGGTGTAGCAGATGTCCAGGAAGGAGAGGTTCCCCAGGAAGAAGTACATGGGCGTGTGCAGGTGGGCGTCGAGGATGGTCACCAGGATGAGGACCCCGTTGCCCAGCAGGATCACCAGGTACATCAGCAGGATGAGCAGGAAGAAGGTTTTCTCCAGCTTTGGGTGGGCGGAGAGGCCCAGGAGAATGAAGCGGGTCACAGGGGAGGTCTCATTGTTGCTTTCCATTCTGTGTGCTCTCTGTCAACTGAAGCCAATACTTAGCTCCAAGCTGAACATTTTGCTTTGCATTGGGCTAGGACATCAGATCTGCAGTCCCAGTTTAGCAGAGTCATTAAAAGACAGTTCTGAAATCCCACAGAAGGATTTCTTTGCAAGAAAAGAAGCAACAAAATCGATGGCAACAACTGGGGGTTAAAGACAACAAAGTTACAAATCTGATGATTTAATGCATCTGATCAGTAAAATGATACACAAAGCATTGCTTTTGTCCATGTTGTATCCTGTATGGCAATTCACCAGAGACTGTACTCAGAGAAGGGACTACATATGTTTTTTGTTCCCCCTACTTTGTGCCAGATGTTAGAGACATAAGTAGTGGATCCTTGCGCCTTAGAAGTTCTCCCTCCCTCCCTCCCTCCCCTCTCTCCCTCTCTCCTTCTCCTTCTTCCTCCCTTTTTCCCTCCCTCCCTTCCTTCCTTTCTGTGTTTGTGTATTTTGTTTGTCCATTTGCTTTTGTTTGGTAGGTCTCATTCTCAGTGAAGCTAACCTGGGCTGGGCTCAAACTCATGACTGTCCTCCTACCTCAGCGTCCTGAGTGCTGGGATCACAGGTGTGGGCCACCACACTTGCCAAAACCATTGCTTTGCTCTGGTGCCTTCTTAGGGAAAACACACTCCGTTACTCTCCAGATTTCCTGTAACACTAGCCCCAGGCCTTTCCTCCTATTGGAATCACTTATCCATGCATCCATCCTCCATTAATCTATCCAATATGTCTGAATATCCAGCCACAGAAATACTTGTTGACCAGCCAGTAGGTGGGTGTAACAGTTGCTAAGAGGATCGTAAATGACCCATGGCCTGGGCTTGGGGGGACTCACTGCCTAGTAGAGATAGGAAGCATAGGAATTCTGCAGAGGACATCAATGGGAACTGGGCTCACAGAAGCTCTCTTGGGAATATAGAACTCTATTGAGTCTTTAATGAAAAGGAAATGTGGTATCTAGAGAGATCTTACAAAGGGGGAGCATTTTCCTAGATGACGTTATACTCTGGAAATTCTAATATGTCCCTAATAGTTTGAATCTGGTGTTTCTTAAAGATAACCTGAGAAAATCCGTAATGGCTCACAATTTCTGGGAACCTAGTTCTTTTAGACAGGAGTGTGTGTGTGTGAGAGAGAGAGAGAGCGTGACAGAGAGAGACAGAGAAACAGAGAGAGAGAGACAGACCGAGACAGAGACAGACAGACAGACAGAGAGAGAGACAGAGACTGCTAGGTTTCTTTTCCTTCTGGGTAGGCGTCCTTGCAGGTGTCAGTGGATATGACAGTCCTCAAGACTTCTGATTCAGCGTGTCACCCGGATTTCTGTTCCAACACTGACTATGCCTCTCAATAATCTAGCTGAGCCTTCTCTCCCAGTCTAGGTCCTTCCCTGAACAGCACTGGGGCTCTGCCTTTCAGGTCTGGCTTGATTTCTGCTGGAGCAGAAGAGCTCACTACATTCTCAGACAGCCTGCTCTGTGTTTGCAGAGCCATTGAACAGCGGAAGATTCTCCTTATGGAAGGAGCCAGCACCTTCTGGAGTTCTCTCACCCATATGGTACTGTCCATCTCCTCCTTAAAGTGCCTGAGTCTGTGGAAGGGACCATCTTGTGATATAGGGTCAGTCTCTCAAGCTGGTGAACCCATGAACTCTGGCTGACAGACCTTATACGTCTCTTGACATTCAGGGTTTTCAGCTTCAGGAAGGGGGTTCAGCCTGGTCCCCAGTCTTGGTGATGCCTCTGAGACTGTTTCATTTATTCCTTCTCAAACTCAGTCACTGTAGAAAGTCAGATGCTAGGAATGCCAATTGGCTAATGAAAGGTTGAGGTTGGTTTTTACAAGAATCCTTACTTACCTTAATTAGAAACTGCTGAGAAGGGGTGCCTGAGGCTAAGGTGGGGTGTCCAGGCTGGAAATAGTAGCAGTGACTTAAGGGGCCCTGGCTGAGATGCCACTTCTGATTTGAAGAAAACACTCCAAGTTTGTCCTCCCACTTGGTCTCCTTCTATGTCAGGCCATGTCCCCTAATGAGCACCACTACATGGGGTTGTTGATCAAAACCAGAGCCATACATGGAACTGCACTCCCCGAAGTGATTAAAAGTTCAGAAATGGAATGGCACAGTCAGGAAACTTCTTAACCCTTTGGGACAATGTCCCCAAGATCCAATTACACTGAAGCGCTTCAGGAGCCTCCTCCTTCCACCGCGCCTGCTGGAAACTCCCAGTCTTGCCGAGGGACCTCTGGGTAGGCACGCCAACTCCTTGCTTGAATTTCTACAAACCTCAGTTTGGCTGAATGTCTTTGAGAAGGCGGGGAGGCAGTCTCCGGGGTAGCCCTGGCCTGGAAAGGTGTTAGGCTTCAGTGTTGTGACCCAGGAAAGGCGGTACACTAGGCCTGTGACACAAGCGGTGTGCCATTGCCACATCTGGACCTCAGTGGGCCTCGCCGTGCTAACAGCAAGAGAGGAAACCACCTGATGGCCTCTGTGCACCACAAATGGGCAGAGACCAAGAGACAGAGAGGAAGGGGCCCATGGGCCAAAGCCTTCCCCGGAGTCTGGGTCATTTCCATGCAAGTGTCCTATGAGATGTTCTAATGGGTGGGTCTATACCTAGCAGGGTGCATGATCTGTGGAGTTAGAGACCAAGAGGGGGGTCTCTGCACCATATCTGCACAGATCATACAAGATGTGGGGGTCAAAAGGTGAATCAGGCTGGGCAGTGGTGGCGCACGCCTTTAATCCCAGCACTTGGGAGGCAGAGGCAGGCGAATCCCCATGAGTTCGAGGCCAGCCTGGTCTACAAGAGCTAGTTCCAGGACAGGCTCTAAAGCTACAGAGAAAATTTGTGTCTCAGGGGGGAAAAAAAGGGGGTGAATCAGACTGTCTGCATGTGGTTCATAGCAAGGCCAGGGGCAGCTGTCTAGGAAAGACTCTTCAAGAAGGAGGCAGTGGAGTAGAAATTATGTGAAGGTAGACTAAACTGTGCTTCTGGTATAAGAAAGTCAAAGCTGCCAACGCCTTTAATCTCAGCACTCAGGAGGCAGAGGCAGGCAGATCTCTGTGAGTTCAAGGCCAGCCTGGTCTACAAAGCAAATTCCTGGACAGCCAGGACTGTTACACAGAGAAACTCTGTCTCAAAAAAACAACCAACAAACAAAAATGTCAAATCTATGTTGAGAATAGACACAGGATCCATAGAATGATGCACATGTACCAGGTTCCTTGTTACTACCGAGTAATATTCCATTGCATGGACACTCCAGGTTCATCTGCCCATCCTCCTTGCTGGCTGTCAGCTAGGCTGTTTCCATCTTGAGTCTTTATGAATAAAGCCATTATTGACTGTCATAGACAGTGTTTTGTATACATTTATGTTTTTCTTGGCTAAACACTGAGGATGGGGTTGCTGGATCAAACCATAGACACACACTTAGTTTTTATAAGAAACCAGCAAGTCCTTTACAAAGGTGTTGTGTCACGAGGGTTCTAATTGCAGCACAGCCTCGCCAAGGTTCACCGTTGTGAGTCTTTTAAGGTTTTGCTACCGTGGCAGGTGTAGTGGTAACTCACTGTAGCTTTAATCTGCATTTCTGGACCACAGAATATTGAGTACTTGTTTATGTTTTTGTTTTTTTTAGTTTGGTAAGTGGTTGCTCATATATCTTCCTTCGGGCATTATCTGCTTAGACTTTTATGTCCATTATTCCCATTTCCATTGCTTTAAAAGAACACGTTTCGTTCCTTATCCATTCTGCAATCTGACCTTCTTCAGCTACGTGAGCTGCACACGTCCTTCCAGGTTGTGGCTTGTGTTTCTTTTGAGTTGGGTTCTTGCTGTGTCATCCAGGCTGGTCTGGAGCCCTTCATCCTCCTGCCTCAAAGACACACCATGCCTGGCACATGCACTCATTTTCATAATCGCGTCTTCTGCTGAACTGATGTCCTATATTTTGATCAACCCTATCATTTTTTAGTCATGACTTTTTTAGTCATTATTTTTCTCTAAGAAAAATTTGTCTACCCCTAGTCATAAAGGTATTTTTCTATGTTTTAAATTTCATAGTTTTAGCTTTGGTTTAGATCCGTGATCCACAGTGAATTAACTTCTGTGTATGGTATGAGTTAGGAAGTGAAGATCATTTCCTCATCTGGCTATCTAGGCATCTCAGCAACATTTACTTATTTTTACTTAGCGGGTTTTAACTTTTTAAAAATTAGTGTACAAGCCAGGTATGGTGGCTCACATCCTTAATCGCAGCACTTGGAAGGCAGAGGCAGAAGGATCTCTGTGAGTTCAAAGCCAGCCTGATCTACACAGCAAGTTCCAGACCAGCCAGGGCTATATAATGAGACCCTGTCTCAAAAAAAAAAAAATCAACATACCATGTATTAGATATTGTTATGGCATTTCCAAAAACAAAAACAAAAAAATGTATTTTAGGGGATTCCTCCCACCTTCCTTACCCCCTCTATCTCTATCCCACCTTTTAACCTCCCCGTAGTCTCTACTCCTCTTTCAAGTCTCATGGGTGTAATGGTCTGTCTTGTCCCTTTAAGAGACAAGCCCCGCCCACTCCCCCCTTCTGTCAAGGCAAGTGGATCTTCCTTCTACTTCCAGCCTGTGTGCTCTCTCTCTGCCCCCATCTCTCTTCCAAAGAGATGGCTGCAGTCTTCTCTCCTCCTCCCTACTCTCTCCCCTTCTCTCCTTTCCTCTTCCCTTCCATAACCCACTAAATAAACTATACCCACTTTTTCTGCATGGCATCTTTCCATCTCCATACCCACTTTCTCTGCATGGCATCTATTCATCTCTCACCCTCCGTGGCTCCTCGTGGGAACAGCTGCCCCACCGACCTGCTGAGGTCTCTCACCCGCCCACCCATCTGGGACCCACAGAGGCCTTGGGTGGTGGGACAGGCCCGCCCGGCTGCCCCCTTCTGCCCCCTGCCGCCCCTCGGAGAACTGCACCTCCCTTTTATCTAAACCATAACAATGGGTCCTTCTGCTCAACCTTCACCCTTCCTTATCCCCTATTTTTACCTACTTTTTTCTCTAGCAGTTTCAGAGTTTCAAGTCTTTTCTCTGTCTAGAGTTGATTTTGTGCAGGGTGAGGGATAAGGATCCAGTTTCAGTTTTCTACCTGTAGAGATCCAGTTTTCTTAGCACTACTTGTTGAAGATGCTGTCTTTTTTCTGATGTGTGTTTTTGGCACCTTTGTAAAAAATAATCAGGTGGCCATGGCTATGACTATACGAAGTTATATATAGATTTTCGATTCCAGTCTATTGACCTGGGTGTTTGTCTTTATGCCCAAACTCTGCTGTTTCCATTATTATGTATTGGTAGTCAGGTTTGGTGACATCTCCAGCATATTCTCTTTGCTCAGGATGGCTTTGGCTATGAGCAGGGGCATATGTGCTTTCGTATGCATGTGTCTTGGTGAGTTTTATGTCACCTTGACACTAACTAGAGTTGTCTGAAAGGAGAGAGCCTTAATTGAGAAAATGCCTCCATAGGACCAGGCTGTAGGCAGGCTTGTAGGGCGTTTTCTTAATTAGTGATTTGTGGGCTTCACAGATGTGATTCAGCTCTGCCTTGACTAAAGGTCGAGAGTTTGAGCCTACTCTCGTTCTTTCAACATTCTTGACAACAGCTGTGGCAGCAAACAAGATGTCCTGACCTTGGGTGTGTTTACTTGGTGTTTTGAGTATTAAGATGGCCCACTTCAACCAAAGGTCAGAGAATTCAAGCCTATTCCTGCTCCTTCAAGGAGATCACAGGAGGTTTGACCCAGGGAGTGGCTGCCTACTGAATGCTTGGTCTAAGGTGTGGTGGTTACGTGTCCTGTCTAAACAACAGAGTACTTACCTAAGGATATAGTTGTTTGAAGTCTCAAGTATTGAAGCAAGTGATTGTTCTGTTTATCCTTTGTGTCACGCAGAGCAAGCCAGAAAGCAGCAACCCCCACCATGGCCTCTGCATCAGCTCCTGCCTCCCAGTTCCTGCCATGCTTGAGTTCCTGCCCTCACTGCTTTTGATGATGAACTGTTTACTGTGAATGAAAAACAAAACAAAAACAAAAAACAAAACCCTTTCCTTCCCAAGTTATTTTGGTTATGGTGACTCATCACAGCAATAGTAACCCTTACTAAGACAGTTTTAAGAAAGATCAGTGGCTTACCGGAGATTCTAACTGGTGTCCATCTCCGGCAGAGGATCCATGGCTTCTCTGACTCTGCTTTCCTTCCTCCCAGCACTCAGTTCTATTTTCTCCACCTACCTAAGTTCTGCCCTATCAACTAGGCCAAGGCAGTTTCTTTATTCATTAACCAATGAAAGCAACACACAAACAGAAGGAACTCTTTTTTTTTAAATTTATTTATTTATTTATTTATTTATTTATTATGTATACAATATTCTGTCTGTTTGTATGCTTGCTGGCCAGAAGAGGGCACCAGAACTCATTACAGATGGCTGTGAGCCACCATGTGGTTGCTGGGAATTGAACTCAGGACCTCTGGAAGAGCAGTCAGTGCTCTTAACCTCTGAGCCATCTCTCCAGCCCCAGAAGGAACTCTTACACCATTATAACGACTTCTTTTTCATTTCTGTTTTATGAATTTGGATCTTCTCTCTCAGTTAATTTGGCTAAAGATTTACGTTGTTCAAAGAACAAACTATTTCACTGACTCTTTCTATTGTTTTATTCCTATTTCATTACTTTCCACTCTGCTATTAATTATTTGTTTACACCCTCCTGCTTTTGTATTTAATTTGTCCTTGTCCTTCCCTGGCTCTACAGTGTGGTATTTAGTTGTTAATCTGAGACTGCTCTGGTTTGTTAACACAGGCCCCGTAGCCATGAACTTCGCTCTGTTTTTATCGTCTCTCATAGGCTTTGGAAAAGCTGTGTTTCATTTTCACTCAAATCTAGGACTCTTAAATTTTTCCTTTTCGATTTCTTCAGTCATCCATTCATTATTCAGTACTGTGTTGCTTAATTTTCAATAGTCAGCTACAATATAAGAAGTTGAGTTTTCCTGTATTTGTTGAGACTTCTTTGTGACCTCCTATGGGATCTATTTTAGAGAAAATGGGCTTTTGAGGAAAATGTGGACTCTGAAGTGTTTCGATGGAATCTTCTATAGATGTCTGTTAATTCCATTTGACTCCTGATGTTCCTGTTTCTTTTTTGTCTATATGACTTGTCAGCTGATGAAATTGGGGTATTAGGCTCATCCACTATTACTGCATTGGGGTTAATTTGTGTCTTTATATCCAACAGCATTTGTTGGTGAAATTGGGTACACCTAAGAACATATATATTCAGAATTATAGCGCTGTCTTGATTGACTGTTCACTGCTTTAGCTTAAAATGGCCTTCTTTATCTTTTCTGACTAGTTTTGGCTGGAAGTCTATTTTGCCAGATATTAGAACAGTGACACTTACTTGCTTCCTAGCTCCACTTGCTTGGAACACCTTTGCCCATCCTCTCACCCTAAAGTAGTATCTATACTTGATGATGAGATGTGTTTCTTAGAGGCATTAAATAGATGAATGTTGCTTTTATTTGTTTAATCTAGTTGCTAGCCAGTATCTTTTGATCGGCTGATTGATACTATTAATAGTCCAAGTTATTATTTAAAGGTTTGTATTAATTCCTGTCATTCTGTTGAATGTAGCAGTTGGCCTTTTCCTAATCCTCATTTGCTTAACATTGCTGTAGCATACACTTTCCATGGCCTGTTCGATGAGTTTATTCTTCTCTTTACTCTGAAGGATTCCTTCCAGTAGCGTCTATAGCACTGGCTTAGTGGTCAGAAATTCTGTTAGCTTGCTTTAATCATAGACTATTTTTCTTTCTCCATCGGTGATGACAGACAGTTTTACTGATGGCAGTAGTCTAGACTGTCAGCTGTGGTCTTCCAGAACTTAAAAACATCTTTCGACACTTTTATGGATTTTAATATTTCTGTTGTGAGATCAACTGTTATTCTTTTGGGCTTGCCTTTATATGTGACCTTGTGTTTCTTCTTTGTAGAATTCAATACACTGTTTTTTGTTCTTCATAGTTAGTATTTTAATTATTCTACTGTGGGAGAGAGGGTTCTTTTCTGGTCCTGTCTATCTGGTGTCCTCTATGCCACTTGTGCTCTGAGGAGCTTCTCCCCTTAGATTTGAGAAATTTTCTGCTATGACTGTATTGAAAACACTTTCTGGGCCTTGGGCATAGAATTCTTCTATGCCTGTATTTCATAGACTGTTTTTTCCATAGTGTCTCAAAGATCTTGTTTGTACATTTTAGAATTTTATCAATGTTCTTGACTGAATTTACTAACTCCACTAATAATAAAATGAAAACAAGTACTTATCTGGCAGGGAAGTTACCATTGTTACAACCATGTTTTTTCAGGTTGAGGCTCATCCAGTGCACTCTGGATATGCCAACCGTGTTATTTCCTCAAATTCAGGGCTCAACTGCGTAATATGTGATAGTGGGGGACTGCACTTATGCCCCCGACAACAAAGAAAGAAATATCAGAAAATAGAAACCCACTGCTTTGGCATCATTATGTTCTTGTGTTAAAGTGCCAGACAACAAGAGGCTGACAGTATGGAGAGTCTACTTCTGCTCACAATTCCAGGTGACAGTCCTTTCTTTCAGGAAACTTGAGGTGGCGGGACTCTGAAGCCACTGGTAACATCACATCCCCAGTCGAGAGAAAGCGAAATGAATGCACAAATACTCAGTACATAGCCAGCTTTCTCTACTGTCATGCAGTCAGGGCCCCAAACCGGGGACTGCCCACTTTGACTGGGTCTTTTCATGTCAAATAATGCAATCAAGACAATCCCTTACAGACCTGCCCACAGGTTATTCTGGTCTAGGCAGTCTCTCACTGAGACTCTTCCAGATTCATCTGAGGCTGTGTTCCATTAACAGTTAGAGCTAAATGTTCATACCTACAAATCAAACAAATGGAGTAATGAGTTATCACCGGGAACAAAACCATTGCTCAATCAAGAAACAGAAGTAGAATTAGATCACCCAGGAGCTCCCCATGTCCCATGCTAACCTCCACCCCTTCCTTTCACCACAGCTGATGATTGTTCTGTCTTTGCAGAAGCCAATCTCGGTAAGTTTAATATTTTTACCCCTCAGTGAACATCTATAAATACAATAGTTTGGTTTTACATTAGAATTTTATTACAATTACATTTTTAATAAAATAATTTATTATAGTTACATTATGATTTTACCAGGATAAACTCAACTTAGTGATGATGTATTATCTATAAAAATTACACATATGTATACACATAGATGTTTTTGAAGTCTTACTGAATTTAATATAGTTGTTTTAGGGTTTTTTTGTGGCAGTTTGGGTCTGGTCCCAACTCTTCTATTTTTAACTCTTCCTTCTGTCTTGAATTTGGGTTATTTCTTCCTCAAGTGATTGATATAATTCACCATGTCTGGGCACGGTGGCACATCACTGGAATCCAGTTCTTGGAAGGCTTAAGAAGGGGATCTCAAGTCTAAGGCCAGCCTGGGCTACAGAGTAGTATCCTGCCAATAACGATAATGATACTTATGATAATAATATACTAGAAACAAAATCTAGGCCTGCAGCTTCTTTGTGGCTTTATTCTAATAATAAATTTGGCTAGTTTAATAGGTACAGAGTTGTTCAAATTTTCCATTTCCTCTTTTAGTGGTTTTTAAAATTGCATCTTTTTCAGAGAACTTGTGCATGCCACTTAAATTGTCAAAGTTCTTGTCCCTAAAGTCAATCATGATATTCTTCTATTGTTATCATTTGATATCTGAAAGTCAGCAGCAACTCTTTTTCACTTTTGATATTGATAGTTCACGCACTGTCTGTCAGTCATCTGTTTACCTGTCTGCCCTCTTTCTATTGCTGCCTGAGTAATGCTGAGGATTTATCAGCTTTGTTCTTTTTCATAATAACTGTAGGATTTGTTAATGCTTTCTTTTTTAACTAATTAATTAGTTAAAAAACTATCTTTTCTCATTTTTACATACCAAATCCCAGTTCTTGCTCCCGCCACCTCTCCCCCCCCCCCCCGCGCCAACCTCCCATCCACTCTTCAGACAGTGGGAAGTCAACAAAGTCTAGCACATTGCTTTGAGGCAGGATCAAGCCCTCACCACTATATTTAGGCTAAGCAAGGTATCCCTTCAAAGAGGATGGGTTTCAAAAAGCCAGTATAAGCAGTAGGGATGAATCCTGGTCTCTGCCAGTGGCCCCACAGTCTGCCCCAGCCATACAACTGTCACTCACATTTAGAGGGCCTAGTTTGGTCCTATGCTAGTTCCCTGCCCCCCACCGCTGTCAGGCGGGAGTCAGTGAGCTCCCATTAGCTTAGGTAAGCTGTTTCAGTGGCTATCCCCATCATGGTCTTGAGCCCTTTGCTCATATTATCGCTCCTCCCTCTCTTTGACTGGACTCTGGGAGCTCAGCCCAGTGCTTGGCTGTGGATCTCTGCATCTACTTCCATCACTTGCTGGATGAAGGTTATATGATGACAATTAAGATATTCATCAATCTGACTACAGGGCCAGGTCAGTTCAGGCACCCTCTCCACAATTGTTTAGGGTTATAGCTGGGGTCATCCTGGGAATTTCCCTAGTGCCAGGTTCCTTGCTAGTCCCATAATGATTCCCTCAATCAAGAAATCTCTTTCCTTGTTCTTCCTCTCTGTCCTTCCCCTATCTCAACCATTCCATTCCCTCAAGTTCTCCTCCCCCTTCCCTTTTCCCCTCCTCCTCTCCTTTTGCCCTTCTTTCTCCCTCCACCCCCATGCTCCCAATTTTCTCAGGAGATATTGTCTATTTCCCCTTCACAGGGGGATCCATGTATATTTCTCTTAGGGTTCTCCTTGTTATCTAGGTTCTCTGGCGTTGTGAACTATAAGTTCATCATCCTTTGCTTTATGTCTACTATCCACTTATGAGTGAGTCATACCATGTTCATCTTTCTGGGTCTGGGTTACATCACTCAAGATTTTTTTTCTAGTTCCATCAATTTGCATGCAAATTTCAAGATGCCATTGTTTTTTACTCCATGGTGTAAATGTACCACATTTTCTTGTTTTTTTATTGATTTTTATTGAGGTCTACATTTTTCTCTGCTCTCCTCCCTGCCTCTCCCCTCCTTTTCAAGCCTCTCCCAAGGTCCCCATGCTCCCAATTTACTCAGGAGATCTTGTCTTTTTTACTTCCCATGTAGATTAGATCTATGTATGTCCCTTTTAGGGTCCTCATTGTTGTCTGAATTCTCTGATTTGTGGGCTGGTTTTCTTTGCTTTATGTTTAAAAACCACTTATGAGTGAGTACATGTGATAATTGTCTTTCTGGGTCTGGGTTACCTCACTCAAAATAATGCTTTCTAGCTCTATCCATTTGCCTGCAAAATTCAAGTTGTCGCTATTTTTTCTGCTGTGTAGTACTCCATCGTGTAAATGTAACACATTTTCCTTATCCATTCTTTGGTCAAAGGGCATTTAGGTTGTTTCCAGGTTCTGGCTATGACAAACAGTGCTGCTATGAACATAGTTGAGCACATGTCCTTGTGGCACAATTGAGCATCCTTTGGATATATACCCAAAAGTGGTATTGCTGGGTCTTAAGGAAGGTTGTTTCCTAATTTTCTGAGAAATCGCCACACTGACATCCATAGGGGTTGTACCAGCTTGCATTCCCACCAGCAATGCAGAAGTGTTCCCTTTTCCCCACAACCTCTCCAGCATAAGTTGTCATCAGTGTTTTTGATCTTGGCCATTCTTACAGGTGTTAGATGGAACCTCAGAGTTGTTTTGATTTGCATTTCTCTGATGACTAAGGATGTTGAACATTTCCTTAAGTGTTTTTCAGCCATTTTAGATTCCTCTGTCGAAAGTTCTCTGTTTAGGTCTGTACTCCATTTTAATATTGGATCATTTGTTCTTTTGATGACCAATTTCTTGAGTTATTTGTATATTTTGGAGATCAGACCTCTGTCTGATGTGGGGTTAATGAAGATCTTTTCCCATTCTGTAGGCTGTCGTTTTGGCTTGTTGACCATATCCTTTGCTTTACAGAAGCTTTTCAGTTTCAGGAGTTCCCATTTATTAATTGTTTCTCTCAGTGTCTGTGCTGCTGGGGTTCTATTTAGGAAGTGGTCTACTATGCCCATGTGTTGAAGGCTACTTCCCACTTTCTCTTCTGTCAGGTTCAGTGTGGCTAGATTTATATTGAGGTCTTTGATCCATTTGGACTTGAGTTTTATCCATGGGATAGATATGGATCTATTTGCATTCTTCTACATGCTGACATCCAGTTATGCCAGCACCATTTGTTAAAGATGTTTTCTTTTTTCCATTGTATAATTTTAGCTTCTTTGTCAAAAATCAGGTATTCGTAGGTGTGTGGATTAATATCCGGGTCTTCAATTTGATTCCATTGGCCAACCTGTCTGTTTTTATGCCAATACCAAGCTGTTTTTCATCACTGTAGCTCTACAGTAGAGCTTGTTGTCAAGGATGGTGTTGCCTCCGGAAGTTCCTTTATTGTACAGGATTGTTTTGGCTATCCCGGGTTTTTTGTTTTTCCATATGAAGTTGAGTATTATTTTTCTGAGGTCTGTATAGAATTGTATTTGAATTTTGATGGGGATTGCATTGAATCTGTAGATTTCTTTTGGTAGGATTGCCATTTTTATTATGTTGATACTATCTATCCTAGAGCATAGGCAATCTTTCCATTTTCTGATATCGTCCTCAGTTTCTGTCTTCAAACACTTAAAGTTCTTGTTGTATAGATCTTTCACTTCTTTGGTTAGTGTTACTCCAAGATAGTGTATGTTATTTGTAAGTATTGTGAATGGCGATGCACCTTTATCATTTGTATATAGGAGGGCTACTGATATTTTTGAGTTGATCTTGTATCCAGGCACAGGTGTTTATCAGCTGTAGGAGTTCCTTCATTGAATTTTTTGGGTCACTATGTGTACTATTATATCATCTGCAAATAGTGAAAGTTTGACTTCTTCCTTTCCAAGTTGTATCCCCTTGATCTTTTTTTTTTTTTTTTTTTTTTTTTTTTTTTTTTTTTTTTTTTTTTTTTTTTTTTTTTT